>JAJIYU010000079.1:0-71838 GCA_030144865.1 Tinospora cordifolia | reverse complement strand
TCATACTGTGAGACAAGGACCTTCCATGATTCTTTTCCTCCATGCACCTTGTGGCGTTGAAATCCCCTCCTATGCACCAAGGCCCGGAAAGCAATTCCGAAAGAGCCGCCAGCTCATCCCAAAAGATGACTTTGTCCTTGGCTGAACAGGGGCCATAAACTGCGGTAAACCACCAACTACAGCTACTCGGATCTCGAATTTGGATCAAGAGAGAATGACTGCCGATGAATTGATCTATGACAGTGATGTATCTAGTATCCCAAGCGACTAAGATGCCCCCTGCTGAGCCTTCGGCAGGAATGTGGGTCCATTTGTAGAACCTTTTCTTCCACACAAGGCCTATAACCTCTGGGGAGATGAGACCTCGTTTTGTTTCCTGGATAGAAATTATGTGAGGAGCAGCTAAGCTAATTACTTTCCTGATCGTGCCACATTTTTTATTGGAACCCAGCCCCCTGATATTCCAAGAAATGATCTTCATCAAGGCCACACAACCCCAGACTTGCCTGATCCATTACTCCGTGTCTTCTAACCGAAGGAGTTGGATGTCTATCTCCTTCAGGAATCGGGCCACTCTGTCTGATTCGGATGTTTCATTCCCTTCCTGGTTTGCCTTGCCCAGTTCAGCTTTGTAGAAACATTCACCCACTTCTCGAATTCTAACCCTTTCAGCATTCTCCTTCTGTCTTATTGGGCTTGCTAAAGGGTCACCTGCAACGTTAGAGGAGATGGGAATCGTATAATTGAACGTACCTTTGGATTCCAATGCCTCTCTGCAGTGCTTGACGTGTGCAGGTTTGCTCCTTCCTCTTCAAACTCCCTGCCTAGCCATCTCGGGGTGACGAATGGAGTCTCCGGAACGTATTCTTCAAAGTCAGAGGGGTAGATAATAGGTTCTTTTCCTCTCCTTTGGGTCTCGGCTGGACTCATTAATTCAACCCAAATATTTGTTTCCTTGTCTTGGCTGGCCTGTCTTCTCGAGTATGTTCTGAGGCCCGGCCTTGCTGAAATCTTTGATGGGCTTCTTCCTTCTGCTGGTGTCAGTTTCTCTATTGTGGGCCCCTCCTTTGAGATCGGGCCCTGGTCCTTCGGCCCAATCCTTTCATTTCCAGACTTTTCATCTCGGCTCGTATCTTTTTGTTGGTCCAAGTCGGAATCTTGGATCTCAATGTTGTTAGGGTAACCGGGTGGTCCGCCCTGATCCAAGACCCGCGATTCGCAGTTCCTCCTCCTCACGTCATCTCTGCTTTGCGTCGACTGCCTCAACCTCAGTCTGATGGATCAGCGCCGAACTTCACCCACCGCCCTGTGATGTTTAACTTTCGAACGGCGATCATGATGCTTGTCAGGTTGAAGTGACTCGTCATCAGCCTTGTCCTTTGCTGTCTACTTCTGCTTCTCCAGTCGCCACCGCTTCTCCGTCCCCGACGGTTCTCCCCTTGCCTTCAGCTTTCGAGCTTTCTCTCTCTCTTCTTCTCCCTCTTTCTATCGTTTTCCCTTGCTTCTTCCACCTCCAGGCACCACTTCTTCTGAAGATCGTATAGCCACAGCACGGTGACACCGTTGTCGTCGTATATTTCCAGTTCAGCCGGTAGGACACCAGTTCGAGAGCCCCTCACTTTGATGAAGGCCAGTTCCTTTGATCTGTTGTTGAGAGTGACTTCCGCTATGTCAAGGAGACCTCCGCACTCCTCAGCTACTTGCTCAATGAAGTTGATACCCCATTTTTCTGCAGGGATACCGTCAATACCGATCCAGCTATCTCTACATGCAATTTGACGCCTTTCCCATAGCTCAAAATTGTTCCATTCTTCAATGATCAACCCCGTCCTAAACGAAGGTTGAGGAGGGCCCTGAAGTCTGGTCGTTTCGTCCCCATTCCAGGTGTGAATCAGAGCCCTGGCTGCATCAACCACCGTCATATGAATGTCTCTGCCCAGAACCTCAGCCAGCTCCTCTTCAACTTCTTCCCAGCTGTAGCTATCCGTGATTCTTGTGACCTTGAACTTTCCGGACCTGATATCCGGTTTTTGTCTTGTAAACCTTGTTGTCTCCATGTCACTTCGGTTGTCTCTGGGACCCTCTTTTGCTCTTCGTTTCTTATTAGTGAGAACCGACTCTTGAAGCATGGCGGTGTGACTTTGGAGCGTGTGCAGTTTTGTCTTCTCCAGGGGACTGTTTACTTGACGAATGTTACTTTTTTTTTCTCCTGTTTAATGTCGTCTAGTGCATGGATAAGCTTATACCACGTATCGCACTTCGTATCTTCTGGAATGAGAATATTCTGAAAAGCTACCCTGTGTAGCTTAGTGAGCTTCATAAAGCTTCCCCTTATATTAGAATAAGTCTCAATGAATAAAGTGTAGTTGTCTCCTCGTCTGGATTCCTTAAATGCACCGTTTCTCGCTGCCTTTATTGCCAACGACGCCTTATTGGTCAGCCAATCCAGGTCGCATTTGCTCATTGACAACGCGTAAGTCGAAGTTCTGGTCCTCTCCTGAATAATGATCTCTTCTCCATATCTAGACCCCTCAACTTTGAAATTCTTGAATCTTGAGTCAAAGTTGTGGACTATCCAGCTTTTTTGATCTCCCTTGATCGTCTTCTCAAGATTTCTGCTTCTTCCTTCTTCATCGCGCTTCAAGCTGTACTTCCTACGTGCCACCTCTATCCATTGATCCTCTTCTTCCTCCTTTTCGATGTGAGCGTTTTTGTATGTGCCCAGTTTAGCGTTCCGGCTAACGTTCCGACTATATGTAAAATGTATTTATTTATGTTTGTTTTTATTATTTTCAATAGAAATTGTGCATATTTTAGCATTTACATAATATTTTTTTTAAACTTTTTCTAAGTTGACTAATTTTTACAAAAATTCTTTCTAATTTCTCGAACTCTTCGAATTAATTCTAATTTTCAAAGGTCAAAGTTTGGAACGAAGTCGAATTTTTATTCCTTGTATATAGTTGTGCTTTTGATTTCTTGAAGCTATTACTTTATCACCTATATTCTTTGGCTAGTAAGGTCAATGAGAAATTATCTCCTCATTTCTTTGACCCTTTTAAAATCTTCGAACAAGTTGGTCTCATGGCATATAAATTAGAGCTTCGTCCAACTGCCACAATACATCCTGTGTTCCACATATCACAATTGAAAAATGCTCTTGGAAATGGAGTGTGTGTTCAACCTCTTCCTCCTATGCTCCACACTAATTTGCAATGGGCAATCAAACCTACAGTGCCTCTTAAGACCTCATCATTTGAAAGGAGTACTAGAAATGTTGTTTCAAACTAAAGATTTGCCACCATCTGTTGCTACTTGGGAATTGGGAACTCCGATTCACAAGTAATTTCATTTTTTTCCACCTTGGCCTTTTTTTCACCTTGAGGATGAGGTGAATCTCTTGACTTAAATTTTCACTTTAGTTTTTGGTTTCAATCACAGTGCCTAGGTATTTGTAGTCCAATAATTTTTAATATATACGAGAAAGCCTCCAATTTCATCAAATCTCCTAAATAATGTATATTGTAGCTTGAATCAATATTTGCAAACATGATTTTCATTAAAATAATATGAAGTGTTTTTATCATTTCATGAAAATTTAACTTCTTCCGTTATTGAATACAAATGGATATATCGAATATTGTATATGATCTATCCAATAACGGCTCATCAATAATTAATAATCTACAAAAGTAAAAAAAATAAATAAATTCTTGCCTAGGCTACATCATGCATAGATAGTGCAAATTGCATAGAATTTGCCTTAATGCCTTGAGAACACCATATGATAATCTTGATTTGCACCAAAAAGGGGGGGGGAAAAATTGAACTCATGTGGTCTCCATCAACATTGCAGCATTCGAATCAAATGAACATGGGTACATGTAACAAAAACTCAAATAATTCTTCATCTCTTGGTTTAATTTTATATACAAATGACCACAATACAAATGATAAATTCTCAACTTAAAAAACACTTACACTTGCACCTAAAAACTGCGATGGAGGTCAGGCGAAATCAAGGATGGGGACAGAACGAAAAAAAATCCGATGATCGGGAAATGCACCGTTAACGATTTACAGTAGACAAGAGACGAAGAGGAAGAGAACTGCAAACAAAAGAAAGGAAGACACGGCCGCATCACCCACACGAAAACGAAGGTCGAAGCCACGACACCTGGCATGAAGGAAATCACAATAGGAGAAAGACAACAAGTAGAAGAATATCTCAAAATCAAAGCTACAACTAGGGAGAAAACTACAAAGTGGAAGGCCACGTCAACACGAAGACGACATGGAAGAAGATTCTGTTGAATCAACACTTAGATGACAAAGTAGAGGGGTGTACTCTAGTCAAGAGACGAAAAGGAAGCAGTAACTACACAAAAGACAAAACGGAACAGGAAATAAAGTCCAAGGGTCAAAGGAATATCGGGTGAAGAAACTCCAAGACAGGTGTTAAGCAATACATTAAATGTCAAGTGAGAAGATCAACGAACAGGGAATGGAATAGTCCTGCAGGATGTCAACAAAACCAGACACTATCAAATTACTGTGAACCGTGAAGTTCTTTCCTGGTTGAAACAGCGACTGGACAGACTTCTGAAAGAACACGACCAACACCATACAACCAAAGTGTTCAGAGAGAGGGTATACAGTAATGATGGAGGTCCTGGTCAACGATAATGGAAGGTACATAAAGCTCACAAAGATGGTGAATGGTCAACAAGAAAATATAGTAATCCCAGAAGAAAAGACCACGGAGGCATGGAGGAATCTCTGGAAAGCAGAAGAAATGGTTGTTAATGAAGAGGTGGAACGAAGATAGAAGGAAAACACTCGAGAGAAGGAGAGACAGAAGAGAAATGAAGAAAAGGCAATCAAGGAAGACGAAGAGAGCAGGAACAGGGGCCCATGGATACAAGGGAAGGACGGAAATAAAAGACTGCAACGCAACCGGGATAGCCATGGAAAACAAGAGAAGATGAATAAGAAAGACAGGACGGGTGGAAGTTTCTCATCATCCAAACATCGGATGAGACACCATGGAAAGCAGTGGAGAGATCTGTACAACAAATTCTGAAGCGTGAAATCCACTTTTGCCTCCTAGACGTGGCAAGGAGCACGATATTTTGCCATGATAACAAGGAAGTCAAGATCCTACAGAAAGAGAAATATCAAACCACATTAGGTGGCTTCTACATAGAAGAGTGGAACGAAGACTTGTTGATCGCCAGACATCAAGTTGCATGCCGCAACAAATGGATGGGAGTTGAGGGCATCAACCTAAAAAATTGGAACACCAGAACCTTTGCCAAAATAGGAGAAGTATGTGGCGGGTTGTTAGATATAGCTGACATAACTTTGTCCAAATCGTCAATGGAAATGGCGTTCGTGAAGGTGCGTGGACATGAATTCGAATTTCTGCCTTATGATTTCGAAATATACGACGATCTGGGTATTCAAGAACTCAGATTGATTGAATTGGAGCGAAATTGGGGCATGGAGGTAAAGGAGAGGAAGGCAAGACATGTCGGAAATATTTGTCGAAAAACACAGAGCCAACATTTGGAAGACCGGAGATTGGAAATCCAACGACCGAAAAAGAGTGGAGATCGGAATTGGCAGCAGCGAGGACGATGGCACAAGTTCCAAGACGGAGGAAGACAGAAGGACGAATAGCATGAGAACGGCAGTCGGCAGAGCAGGTCAAAGTTCAGACGACAGGACAGATAGGAAGTCAAGCGGCGAAGCAAGCACCAAAATTGACTCCAAAAGGCCAAACCAACCACTTGTCTCTGACAGAGATATGGAAACCAACGGATGGACACTAGAGGAACAATGCGGGCTAGACCAGGTGATCAAGGAAACTGAGCGCATGGATATGGAGATGGGCCAAGGAAAGCGGATCCAAACCCAATATCAACCAAGAGTCGAAACCCACAAAGGAAATATGTTGGACATGAGCACTCAAGACACCAAAGGCCCGAGAGATCAAGTCAAAAGGGGAGTAAGGGATCTAGACTGTAAACAAACCGAGCCCAAAAAAACCGATGGACCATAAATTAGAAAAGGAAGACAGATACTACTTCAGAGTCTACAGGAGAATGGGGAAGCCCATGAGAGGAACAAGGAGGGGCTGCTTTTAAAATGGGAGAAAAGAACAATGGAAAGTGAATCGAACTTAGACATGGAGTCTGAGTCAGAACTCTACACAGAGCTAACGGACTCAAAACATGTCCAAGCCACTTAGCAGACCAAAGACGAAACAGAGGGGACAGCCATCTCAGCCACCAGCAACTCGGATGAAGAACAAAACCAGGTATGTGACAACCACCACCATACTCATTCTTTACCTCTCTTTTCTTCTCTTGGAATGAATCGCCAAGAAGGGAGAGATAAGGGGAAGAACATAGAAGAATATTTTAGGCAGCAACCGACCAATATCACAGAAGGAGAAGAGCAGATGATGAAGCAGAGCCAAGACAATGAAAAGAAATAGATCATTCAGGCAACGAAACTCAACAGAGCGAGGGAATTTTTGCTATCCCTCGAGGAACAATTAGTTGAGGTGAAATAGCTTCCTAACGTTCTTTGGGCTTCTCGGGACAGTCGTTGATCCATATGAAGATTCTTAGCTGGAACAAAAGACGATGTGGTTCCTCGGACAAAAGAAGGCTCATAAGGAAAACGGTGACGGCGGCCAACGCAGATATCATTGCTTTTCAAGAATCTAAAAGGAAGAAATTTGATCACTTTCTGAACACGGAGTTGTGGAGGCAGAGGTTTGTGGACTGGGCCGCATTAGACGCCAATAACTCAGCAGGTGGACTTGCTATCTTATGGGATGTCAGGAAAATCTAAGTTTCAAAAACTTGGGAAGGAATGCATTCCCTATCCATAAAAATTGACAAAGGAGAACGTAAGGCCTGGTGGTTCACCAATGTTTACGGACTATGCGATAAAGATGGTCAGATTGATTGCCTAACAGAACTAGCCGCCCTTTCCAGCTACATTAAGGAAGCATGGTCCATAGGTGGTGACTTCAACATGGTTCGCTGTATGCAAGATAAAAAACACAGCAAAAAACTCTCATCCACTATGTCGATGTTTGAAGAATGGATAAACGACATGAATCTTCAAGAGGTACAACTATTGAATCTGCGTTTTACTGGGAGCAATGGAAGAGAAAGGCCGGCGATGTCTAAGCTAGACAGATTCCTCCAAAATAGTGAATGGGGAACCAAATTTGAACATCAAAAAGTTTGGAGTCTTCAAAGAATTACTTCAGATCATTGACCAATCCTGCTTAACACAGAGAAGGCCAAGTGGGGTCCGACGCCTTTCAAATTTGATAACGAGTGGCTAAATCACCAAGGCTTCTTAGAAATGGTCAAAACCGAATAGGAATTTGACCTGAGTAGAGGGTGAGAAGGATATAAGTTCATTACAAAACTTCAAAATCTCAAACAAAAAATCAAGGAATGGAGTAAAGGAAGATTGGAAATTGAAGAGGCAAGACAAACAGAACTTAATAAAATCATCAGCAGGATTGATAGTAGAGTGGAAGGGAGGGAGGATGACGATATAACAAAACTCTTGAATGAAAGGAAGAAGGTAATTGAGGAGACCCAACTGTTAGAGTGTAGAGCCCAAAGGAGGCTTAGACAGCGAGCCAAATTAAAGTGGGCTAAAGAAGGAGATGTGAACTCCAGATTCTTTCATCGGATATTATCCCTAAGGAAATCCAGGAGCATGATCAAAAAACTGGAAGACAGAACAGGAAGAGTAGTGGAAGATGAAGAAGGTATAGAAAACCTCGCTATTCAATATTTCGGTAACCTGTTCAAGGATGATCATAGACAAAATTGGGGCATCGAACGAGTGAACTGGCATACAATTAGCGAAGCGGACAAGAGATGGTTGGAAAGAGATTTTCAAATTGAGGCAATAAAAGAAGCAGTGTTCAGCAGTGACGGAGAAAAGGCCCCGGGCTCGGATGGCTACACAATGGCCTTCTTCTAGAAAACATGGGAAATAACGAACTAGGACATTTATAGATGCATTAAAGAATTCCAACAAGAGGCAATAATCAACAGGAAAGTCAATGAGACTTATATATACCTTCTTCCTAAGAAGCAAGAATCCATGCATATGGAGGACTTTAGACCAATCAGCCTCACAACAAGCTTGTACAAGATCATGGCGAAGGTGCTGGCAAATAGGTTAAAACAAGTCCTCCCCACCACTATTAGCGATCAGCAGATGGCATTTGTCAAAGACAGGCAAATTACCGATGTCATTCTAATTGCAAACGAGGTAGTTGAGGAGTACAGATCACAAAGGAAAGAAGGACTTCTTCACAAGGTATATTTCGCAAAGGCCTATGATTCAGTCCGATGGGGTTTCTTGGACTTTGTTATGGAGAAAAAAGGCTTTCGGGAGAAGTGGAGAAGATGGATAAAGGCCTGCCTAACAACCACAAATTTCTCAATTCTCATAAATGGAAAGCCAAGAGGAAAGGTGAATGCCCAGCGGGGTCTCAGGCAAGGAGATCCATTATCTCCATTTCTATACACATTGGTAGCTGATGCTTGCTCTAGAATAATGGAAAGAGCAACAGAATTGGGAAAACTAAAGGGATTCAATGTAGGGAAAGATAATGTCAAGATCACACACTTACTTTTCAAGGACGACTGCCTAATTTTCATACAGAACAGCAAGGATCTGCACACAATAACAGAAATCCTGCACACATTATGTTATGTTTCTGGGCTGCAAATCAACAAGAAGAAATGCCAACTTTTGGGCATTAATATGAGGCATGATACAGTGGTTAAGCTAGCCAATGAGTTAGATGTTTCCCATGGACAATGGCCCATTCAATACCTAGGAGTACCCGTAGGGAGAAATTCGATCAGAATGGACTTTTGGGAACCAATTATCCAAACAATAAGAAGAAGAATGGGAGGGTGGAAAAAAGTTTTTCTATCAAGAGGAGGTAGACTACTGCTGATAAAAACAGTCTTGGATGTCATCCCAACATACTCTATGTCTATCTTTAGAATCCCTAACAAGGTTGCAGCCACTATTGAAAAAATTATGAGGGACTTTCTACGGAAAAATAATGAGGACTGCAAAAGATGCAACCTAGTTAACTGGGTTCAGGTATGCAGAAGTATTAGTAAAGGTGGATTGGGCATAGGAGGTCTGAAAAGAAGGAACAATGCCTTAAGAGGCAAATGGCTATGGAGACTTTAAAAGAACCCCAAGGCTATGTGGGCCACAGTGGTAAAAAGCATTCGTGGCTCCAAAGCGCAAGGAAAGGAGGCCGGCATCAAAAGTAAATGCAGCCACCGTTCTCTATGGAAAGACATTCATAAAATATACAGTAAATTCAGAAAGCACATACGGTGGAAAGCAAGAAATGGAGAATCTATTGATTTCTGGGAGGATATATGGTGTGGCAATTCAATCCTCAAAGACCAATTCCCTAACATCTATAGATTATCCAACAAGCAAGCAGGACCAATTTCTGATTTCAGAACCAGCACATTGGAAGAAGGAATAAGGCACTGGGGATGGAACCTATATCTCAAAAGGAACATTGGAGAGAACCAAATGGGGGAAATGGAAGGCATACTAGAAACTCTACACCGTTTTCAGTTGGAAAGCTCCACCAATGATGACAGCCCTCAATGGATGAGAGAACCAGATAAGATCTTCTCTGTTAGATCTTTTATAGAGGCCCTAAACGAAGAAGATAGCCAGCAACCTCCTTTCTCAACAAATTTTATATGGAAAACTAAAGCTCCTACAAAAGCCCGAACCCTAGCATGGCTCATATGTCTAAGGAAGCCGAATATGAATGATAATATATAAAAGCATTTTCCTAATTGTCACCTAAACCCTTCAATTTGTGTCATGTGCAGGAATGAGGCCGAGACAATGCAGCACTTGTTTTGGGACTGTAGAGGAATGAAGCAATTGTCGAGCTGGTGGAACCTAAAACACAATAGTTTTGTACCTCCTTTAGCAGACAATCCTTTCCAAATATCGAATGTAGTCTCTACTCCAAAAACCCATCAATTTTGAAAGACAATTTTGTTTGTCATATAGTACTCTATTTGGGAAGAAAGAAATGTAAGAATCTTTGAAGACAAAGAAAAGCAAATTAGGCTAATATGGGAAAGATCTAATATGTTATTTGCCACTTGGATTTCTGTTTCTAGAGTAGGAAAAGGGTACAAATTCGGTGAATGACTTTGTAATGGGGGGGGACATAATTAAATCCATGTACCTTTTTGTAAGCTTTTTCATCCAGATATCACATCTGGAATGTACTCATTATTTACCAATATATAATATTCTAGTTTCTTTTCAAAAACTTAAACAACTCTTACCATTGATCTGAGAGAGTTGGCCTCGTAAAAGCATAATAATGCCCACCATGTACTCCACCACTGTGAACCAAAACACTGCAGAACAAAATATATAATGAGAGGCCATTTAATATCATTAAATTTCTATAATATAATGCAAGATTAATTACATAAATTTGAAAATACTAATAATGGAAACATGCACCATCATTTCAAAAGCACTCTAACTAATCACCAAGATTGCCGAGGGGACGTTTAAGATTTTAATTAATACTTCTCAAAGTAATTAAAAGGACAAGATGCACTTAGAAGCAATTAGGGGCCAATTAGCCTGGGGCATAAGGCCCTAGGCAAGGTCCACATCAATGTAACGTGAGGCACAAAATTCTTAGAAAACTCAATTATATATTATTTTTATAAAAAAAATTTAAATAGATAAAATTTAACAAATGTTTTATCATACAACATAATGTTCATGATAGCACTATGGTTACTCTTGCATATCGATTCTTAGTATTATGTTTATCTCTTTTAATATTAAAAAAACAAATTGAAATCAAAAGAGGTATGGTGGAATGAAGAATGAAAAATTTAAAAATGAAGGTGAACCGACATACTAGAGAACATGTGCAGTGGAATTTGGACAAGAATTAGTTTTCAAGTCATCGAAAAGAGATGTTCTGAAAATCGTGTAAATCGGAGGGATGCCACAAAGGACTACATTGCAAACAATAAAGAAAAGTAACGCATTTCAAGAAACACAACAACTCTAAGATTTTATGAGCCAAGGAACTTCTAACAAGTGGACTACTAGATCAATGTACAAGAGAAAGGGTGGATCAAAGTCAAGAGAAAGGGAAGAAGAAACACCCCAAAAGAACAAAAGAAGGTTAACCACAAGAAGAGACGAATGAAAGGATGAAAAAGGATATCTGAGGAAAACAAATTCAACCAAAATGAGAAGTGTATTTCAACTGTATGATGTCAAGGACTTTTAACACAAGATTCAAACATTTCATCGTGAGCTCAAACAAAGAAGATGGAAATGACAGCAAACAAAAGGCCACATCAAGGACAGTGCTTAACATGCATGACGTCAACAGGCATCAACAAGGATGCGACAAATGAAAAGAATCAAAAAGAAGGAAGTATGTGAAATGAAGGCATGTGAAAGGCATCGGATGGCCTGACATGATGATCGGGAGACTCTGATTCGAAATAGATGGAGGCCCATCAGAGAAGACCATACAAACCAAATGAAGGAAACCACTTTTGGACTAAAATATACAAGCAAAAAGAAAGGCAAGTAGGTTGTGAAGGGTTTATCAAAAGTCAAAAAAATAGGGCCTAAATAGGAGAGCTCAACAAGGTGTATAGAAGGAAAAAAGGAAAGAATGGCCATGTCAAGAGGTCTTATAGATGGAAAATATGTGGTAGATATATACAACACAAGGGAGATGATGAACATGAAAAAGACCACAAAGAACAAAGTCGATGAAAGGGAGGATTGGGTTCCCCAGACAACAGAGGTAGAAGAAGAATCAATGGAGGATCATAGCGAAGCCATAAGAGCTTGGGTGGATGAAGCTGCAAATGAGGGCATCAAGACAATTCGAGGAGTTCGCTAAAAGGTACGTTTTGTGTGGTTGCAGGTGCAGGGTTAGATGGGGAAATTTCATATAACTACAATGAACCTGTTGAAAATCCAGGTTGAATAACCCTATTATATTTCTCAATTCCCATGCCAGAATATTTTTGATCTACTTATCCAAAGATAAATAAAGAAGAAGTAGAGAGGTTCTCCACGCATATGAATGTTGTTTTGATTGAAAAAACTATATCAGAAATCGATAATGAAAATATGGAATAAAGGCCGATGAAAGGGGAGGGTTGTTGAATTAACAACGAAGAGATTCTCTTGAAACATTCGAGAACTAGGTTCCCAAATGAAAAGGGAGGATACTAAATGTGCGATACAAAAGAATAGCAGAAGAGGATCAATCAAACCAGTGGGACCATAGGAGAAAGGTGATTGGAGAAATCCAGGAGTTAGCTTGTAAGGAGGAGAGGAGATACCAACAGAGAGTAAAGATGAAATGGGCCAAGGAGGGAGAAGTGAACTCAAAGTTCTTTCATAGGATTTTGTCCATAAGGAAGTCCCGAGCTAGCATTACAAAGCTGGAGGATAGGGAAGGAAATTTGGTGGAAGATATTGAGGGGATCCAAAAGGTGGTCATACAGTACTTTTCAGACTTATATTCAGAAAGAAGCCAGGGGAATTGGGGAGTGGAAGGCCTTGAATGGCAACAAATTTCGGAAGAAGAGAAGCAGTGGCTAGAACGAGACCTTAATGAGGAGGAAGTGAAAGATGCAATTTTTCAGAGTGATGGAAATAAAGCCCCTGGCCCGGATGGTTTTACCATGGCTTTTTTCCAACAGGAATGGAGTGTAGTGAAACAGGACATCATGGCGTGTATGGCTGAATTTTACAGGGATGCGGTGGTGAACAGGAGAGTGAACGAAACTTATATTTGTCTCATCCCAAAGAAAAGTAACGCTATGAGGACGGAGGAGTTTAGACCTATTAGTCTGGTTACAAGTTTGTATAAAATAATAGCAAAAACCCTAGCTAACAGATTGAGAGCAGTCATCAGACATACAGTCAGCAGCCATCAGATGGCATTTGTGCAGGACAGACAAATCTTGGATGTGGTGTTGGTGGCTAATGAGGTCGTGGAGGAATGTAGGGTCAAGAACACACAGGGCTTGGTCATGAAAGTGGACTTTGCTAAAGCATATGATTCAGTCAGATAGAAATTCCTAGACTTTGTTCTTCAGAAGAAGGGTTTTGGTAATAGATGGAGGAGATGGATGCAGGCATGTTTAAAAACTGCCAACTATTCCATTTTCATCAATGGTCGTCCTAGAGGTAAAATTAATGGGCAGAGAGGCCTTAGACAGGGGGATCCTCTTTCCCCGTTCTTATAAACCTTGACGGCAGATACCATAACTCGAATTTTGGGGCAAGCTATGAAGGAGGGAAGCCTAACGGGCTTGCAGATAGGAAAAGATAAGATCAATCTTACTCACCTGTTATTTGCAGATGACTGCCTTTTATTTATGAGAAATGATAGAGCAGAGATTGAAACCAACAAAGAAAGCCTGAATGCTTTCTGTTTCCTGACGGGGCTGAAAATCAATGGTAACAAAATTATCCTGCTTGGGATCAACATTGAAGACCAAAGATTAAAGGAGATAGTTGAGCAGTTGAAGGTGAATACAGGAGTATGGCCGACAAACTACTTGGGAATGCCTCTGGGGGGCAATCCACATAGGACAGATTTTTGGGAGCCAGTGTTACAAACTGCTAGCAGAAGAATAGTAGGTTGGAAAAAGAGTTTCTTGTCAAGGGGAGGAAGGTTACTGCTAATTAATTCAGTATTAGAAGCCCTTCCAACTTACTATCTGTTTTTATTCAAGATACCAGCAAGAATTGCAGTGATGTTGGAGAGACACCTAAGGAACTTTTTATGGAAACAAGAGGACAAAGAGAAAAGCCAAAGCATGGTCAGATGGAAACAAGTTTGCAATTCAAAGCAGAATGGAGGTCTTGGCATCGGAGACCTAAGGAGGAAAAATGTGGCCCGAGAAAATGGCTTTAGAAGATGATGGATAATCCAGACTCCTTTTGGGCAAAGATTATTCGTAGCATTCATGGCTCAAAAGCATTCGGAAGAGAGGCAAGCAAAAACAGAAAATGCAGTAACAGGGCTCCATGGAAGAGTATTGCAAGGATATATGACCTGATAAGACCGCACATTATTTGGAGAGTTGGCAAAGGAAATACAGTGGACTTTTGGGAAAGTATCTGGTGTAGGACAGAGGAGTTGAAAAAGAAATTCCCAAATATCTACAACCTGTCGGCAAAAAAGGAAGGTCCAATTCAGGATTTTCGAATAGAAGAAGGTGAAGAAAATAGGAGGCAAAGGGGATGGAATCTTCACTTGCATAGAGAAGTAGGGGAGGAACATATGGAGGAGTTGAGTGGTCTTCTAAATGCCCTATACAGCTTTGATTTTCAAGGAAGGGAGGAGGAGGACAGGCCAATATGGCAGCCGGATCCAAGTAACAGTTTCACAGTAGGTTCTTTTATGCAGAATCTGTTGGCAACGACTTCCAGCCACACAATAGTCCCAGCGGACTTTATTTGGAAGACTAAGGCTCCATTGAAAGCGAGGATTTTAGCTTGGATCATAAGCCTCAAAAAGTTAAAGACAACAGAAAACGTTCAGAAAAGAATGCCACATTATGCTCTTAACCCGTTTGTCTATCTGTTATGCAGGAATGCAGAGGACAGCACCAGTCACATCATGGGAACGTGCAGAGTGGTGCAGGAAATGTGGAGATTATGGAAGCTTCAATGTCAACATTTAATTCCGCCACAGGAAGGGGAGTGGTTCCGGATTCCAGCCAATGAGAGAACAAGAAAAATAGACCAGTATTGGAAGCTAATCCTTTTAGCAGTTTGGTATGCAATATGGGAGGAGAGGAATGGAAGATTATTTTTGGAAAAGTATCCGGACCGTGTAATATGGGAACGGTCAAACATTTTGTTCGCAACTTGGGTATCCTGTACAAAATTAGGAAAAGGATACAGTTTTGGGGAATGGGCATGTAATGGGGGGTCAATACTTCAGGCTATGACAATGTAATGGCAATATAATGAGCCGGATATCTCATCCGGCATTTTGTACTAGCTTATTATTATTAATAATAGTTTCCAGTTTCAAAAAAAATGTGCGATAAATCACTATAAACCAACATTGATTACCCTCCAATCAACAAAAAGAATAGAGGTTAAATATTGTATTAGGGATATATGGAGACCAAGATTTATTGGATGGACAATATTGTCGACAACTAGCTCAATAGGAGGGATCTTAGTAATGTGGGATGGCAAAGTAATAATAGTGATGGAAGAATTTAATGAATCGTTTTAAGCCTCGATAAAAATTCAAATTAGAAACCTAAAGGAGTGGTGGTTCATGGGAGTGTACAAACCAGAATTCCTTAAAGAAAGTGAAGGGATAAATTAGCTTGGTTGTCCAATCTTTTTGGTTTGGCATGGTGCATTGCTGGAAATTTCAATGTCATAAAAAAAATTTGAAGAAAGAAGCAATACGAAATGAAATTAACTAGAAGGATGATCCTGTTTGACAACCTTATTCATGTACTATAGATACAAGAGGGAGAATAGTTGAATTTTCTGTTCACCTAAACAAATAACAGATAAAGTGCGACTATGTCAAGGATCGATAGACTTTTATTCAATAATGTACGAGATCAGCTATACCCTACTTTAGGCTAAAAGATAGGAATTCGCATTACTTTGGACCACTGGCCAATTATCATGAAGACAAAAAACACCCCTTGGGGACCTTGGCCTTTTCGTTTTGAGAATGTTTAGCCTTCTGACAGAGGCTTCAAAAAGAAATTAAACAAATGGTGGCAAGAACCCTTATTTGAAACAGATTTTGGAAATTGGAATGGATACAAATTCAGAAGAAACTTAAAAGTCTCAAAAAAAAAAAAGAAAAAAAAATTGAAGTTCTAGGCTTGGAGAAATTATATAGAAAAGATCTAATCGATAAGCTTGAAGAATTGGATATAACCGCAATAAGGGGAGGAAATCTCGGAACCTACATACAGCAAAGAAACCAAGTTTTGAGCAAGATCATTAAGTTAGATGTGATGTTGTCATGGATAGTCAAGCAAAAATCCAAAGCGCAGTAGGGGAAGGAATGGGATAATAATGCAAAATACTTTCCTTAGGTGTTAAAAGCCAGAAGAGCGAGGAACACAATAGAAACCCCAAAAATTGAACAAGGCAAAATGATTGAAGAAGATGAAATTTGCAACATCATAATCTCCCATTTCTAGAAGATAATCAAAGAAGAAGAAGGATAAAGATGGGAGATCGAAGGTGTGGAGTTGAAGCCCAATGTCAAAACACTAGAGAGAATGGATCACCAAGCCTTTTGAGATGGAAGAAACAAAAGAAACAATTTGGAGATATGATGGAGACAAATCTACTCGGCCAAACAATTTTACAATGAAATTCTTTTAAAAATCATGGGACATTATAAAAGACAAGCTATGAACAGTTTTAAATGAATTCCACAATAATAGGATCATCAACAAAGCTACTGATTAGACTTATATTTGCCTCATTCCACACAAGTCAAAATTAAGAAGAGTCCAAGATTTTAGACCAATCAGTCCCACAAGTCTTTACGAATGAAAGAACGACAAATTATTGATGTTGTGCTCATTACAAATGGAGCAATGCATGATTGGACGATGAAAAGAAAAAGGGTTTTCTCCTAAAGATTGACTTCGAAGAAGCATATGACAGGGTTAGGGGAAGCTTCCTAGATTTTGTTATGAGAAGAAAGGGCTTTGGAAGAAAATGATGGAATGGATAACAGGCCGCTTATAGAAAATCAATTACTTGATCTTGATTAGTGGCATACCTTAAGGAAAGATACATGAAACAAGAGGCCAAAGACAAGGAGACACGTTTTCACCCTACCTCTATACAATGGTGGTGGATGTGCTTGCTAGGATGACCATAAAGGCTAGAACTGAGAGGTTTAATAAGAGGCTTTGAGGGGGGCAAAATAAGGTGGACATACCATTTTTGCGGATGATTGCATATTCTACATTCAGAAGGATGATAACAGCCCCATCAATATGATGCAGTTGCTAAGGAGTTTTTGCTTCATCTAGGGCCTAATGATAAACATGGCAAAGTCATACCTGGACAACATCAACATCCCTAAAGAAGAGGTCTCCATAGAAGCCAACAAGCTAGTCATCTCAGTGATAGAGTGGCCAACCACATATTTGGGTATACTTTTAGTAGGAGATTAGTTAGATGGAAAGGCACCTTTTTATCGACAAGGGGTATACTTACTCCAATTAATTTGGTTAGGGAGCCCTTGCCTACATGCTGCATGTCCACACTCAAAATGCCAAAGGTAGTGGCAGTGATTCTTAAAAAATGCAACAGTGATTTTCTGTGTAAACCTGAAAACCATATCAGCGGGCTGCACTTGGTTCAATGGGAACAAGTTAAGAAACCAAAGGAAAAGGAAGGACTTTGAATTTTGGATCTGATAAATGGAAATAAAGCTTTGTGTGCAAAATGGCCTTGGAGGTTTAACAATGAGAAGGAAGGGTTGTCGGGACAATAATAAGTTGGCACAAGATACATGAGAACAACATAGGTGCCAGCCTAATTCCGAATGTCTAGTATGAGTTTCCTAGGAGGTTTATCCAATCCATTTATCCCACCTTCAGGAGAAAAATTAGATTGAAATTAGGAAGAGGGGACAAAATAATGTTTTGGGAAGATATATGGCAAGGGGAAACAAGCTTAAAAGACTAATTCCCAAATATTTATAACTTGCCTACACTTCACATCACAATAGTGAACAAGTTTTGTGAGCCAAGGGGGCGGTCAGGAAATGCAAACTCAATGGAATCAGCATCTCAGAGGGGGAATCCAAGATAACCACATGAATGAGATGTTGCAGATGATTCAATGGCTTCAACAAGTTACTTTGGCGAGTAAAGAGCCTAATAGATTTTGATGGATCCGAAGTTCAGCAGGTTCATTCACAACAAAATCAATGATGAAAACATTAACTCAGGACAATTCATGAAACCAAAGGCGTCTTTCTAAGTTCACATGAAAAAGGCCTCAACCAACCAAAGCTAAAATAATGGCTTGGCTGATTGCCCTTCAAAAGCTTAACTGCTGTGATAATTTGCAAAGGAGAATGTCTTTTTCTCACAATATCTCCACATATGTTTGTCTTTGCAAGAATAAAGTGGAGATGGTCAAGCATGTGTTTCAACAGTGCAAATTCATCATAAGATTATGGGCTCTTCGGTGCAGTAGATGTGATTTTGTTGATAAGGAAATGTTGAACCTGGTTTTTGTCTTCAAAATTTTAGAGTGACCAGGGGATAAAAATATATTGGAAGTGCATCCTTATGGCTACATGGCGCGTTTGGGACGAAAGAAATAATAGCACATTTTTTGTTTTTGAAACAGAAACTCAGAAAATAATAGCACATTTAGAAATATGTATAACAATGGTTTGTATGCAGGGAACCATGATGTTTTTTATTTTGCAACTTGGGTTGCAATTTAAAATTATAGTCTAAGGGAATGTAGGGAACCATGATGTTTTCTATTTTTCAACTTGGGTTGCCAATTCAAAATTATAGTCTAAGGGAGTGGATTGTGCAATGAAGAAGCATTTAAAACTTCCATCTGTTAATGTAAGGACTCTTGGTCCCTAACTTTCATTTATTATTAATATAAATAAATCTAGTTTCATGGGAAAAAAAAATAACTAAATTGAAGAATAAAATCAAAAGCAAGAATAAATAACTAACAACCTATGTCATCACTCTTTCATTCTTAATTTTTTTTTTTCTTTTTTAAAGGAAACAGATTATACTAATCACAAAAGGAGTTTCTTGGATGAGATATTGCATTACATCCAAAGTCACAAAAAAACATTTGGGGGAAGAGATATCCTACCACATCCAAAGTGAACACATAGTCTATAACTAGAATGTGATTAAAAGCTACCACCTTTAACATTCCATATTAGCCCATACATCCTATACAAAATATTTTTTGCCAATTTGTCATCCATTTCCCAAAACTGAAGCCTTTTCCTAGCTTTGTCAGCCTTATCCACATGGCAAACTGCATAGCTGATCTCTGCCAAGTATGTTATAATGTTGACTCTTTATCTTGGAATACCCTGTTATTGCCTTCCTCCCAGACTACATATAGGATCACAAATAGAATGCACTTCCAACATATGTTAAATGTTGAGTTTCTGACTATAGGGTGTATAACAATAAGGTCATCCTCTGTAGATACATTCATCTTTTCATGACTATTACTCCACTTCCTCCATATGTCCTTTATGAATGCACCACTACTAAACACATGTTGTACGTCCTCATTCATGCTCTTGCTTAGGTAACACCAAGAGGGGGAAAGACATGAGTTAGTTTTGTAACATATCTGCAATGTTTAATTTTTTCAGACTGATCAGCTAGCCAAAAATCACAACTTTAGTAGGGACTGAGGAGGAACAAAGGAACTTAGAGGTTTGCTGCTGGGCATGCAGTTGAAGGTGGTTTGCACTAAGACATTTTAGGAACAATTTTGATGAAAAAGTCCCTAAGCTATCTTCTACCCAACTTTCCTATCTCCCTTGTTCTGTAACATTACTCCTCCTAATGGTAGACTCAATTGGACTGCCTCCTGCTCTTCAAGCCCTCCCAAATTTTTTCAGAGCTTCAAGTCCCAACTTGCTTATGTCGGTCTTCCGTTTCTCCACTTGTATAGAATGATGTCACTGAGGCTTCATTGAGTATGGAGCTTCTGTATAATCTTGGGAATCAGAACTCGAATTCCTGAGGACTGCACCATTGGTCTTCCCATCACCTAATTTCCATTTCGCCCATTGGACGAGCTGCAGATAGATGGAGCATACAAACTTCCACATCCTCCTATAAGTTGTCCATGGATGGGTACCACCCTCAATGCCATTACTATTTACTTCATGAATGCTTTTCATTGTTCTTGCCCAAAGAATTTATCTATTTATGTAGAACAGCCACAGCCAATTCCCTCCTAAGGCCTTAATTCTGTTATTTGCTACTTGGATTTCAGTATCTAGACTAGGGAAAGGATATAATTTTGGGGAATGGCTTTGTAACAGGGGGGAAATACTTAATTCCATGTAACCTTATGTAAGGCTCTATTTCCAGATATCTCATCTGGATGTACTCTTTTTTTAAGTAATATAATATCTAGTTTCTTTTCAAAAAAAAACAAACTATATCCCATAAGCCCCTTGCCCACTAATTTACACACCTGAGTCCATTTAACCAAATTGGCCTCTTTCCTTCATTCCTCATTTTTCCATAGGAAAGTTCTTATCATTCTTTCAATCTGCTCAACTATCTTCTGTGGCAGTTTAAATATTGATATAAAGTGGGTACGAATCGCCTCCAAGGCAGTCTTTAACAAGAGTAACCTACCTCCTCTGGATAGATATTGTATTCCCACTCCTCAATCATTCTCCTAATTGTTTGTATAACCACCAGGTCCCATAAGGAGGTTTTCCTTAGGTTCCTCCCGAGTGGAAACCCAAGAATTTTAGGGCCATTAGACAATTGCCATTCCCAAAACCTCTGCCAGCACCTGAATAGAGCTTTTTTAGAGGTTCAGCCAGCAACTTGGCATCTATTTAGGTTGATTGCTAACCCTCATACTTTAGAAAAAATTTGCAGTAATTTCATAGTTGTTTCCCAGCTCTAGAGTAATTGTTAAGAAATAGGAGGTAACCATTAGCATATTGGATGTGTATTATTAGTACTTCATCTTTTTCCCATAAACCCTTTCACATTAGCCCTTCTTGACAACCCATTCAAAGTATCAGCCAAAATTATATACAGGAAAGGGGAAAAGGCGTCTCCTTGTCTATGACCCTTAATTTTTCTCTTCAGCCTCCCATTAATAAATATCACGAAATCTGTCATATTTATAAAAACTCTTAGCTATCTTCTTCACCTATCTCCAAATCCTTTCTTCCAAAGCACTAAACCAAGAAATTCCCAACTTACTAAGTCATAAGCCTTGACAAGGTCCACTTTCAACAACGCTCCTTTTTTGGCTACCCTATAATGCTCCCCTACCTCATTTGCCACCAAATTCGTGAGTGTAATTCATTGTCCTTTCACAACCATTTGGGTTCCATCTATTGTGACTACATCACCGCTTTTAGCTTGTTAGCTAAATTCTTTGCAATTATCTTGTATAGAATGGTTAGTAAATCCATGGATCTATAATCCTCCACCTTCAGAGTCTGTTTTCTTAGGAAGTAAACAGAAATATGTCTCATTGATAATCCCATTAATAATCCCATCCTCATAAAACTGCTCAAACATCTTCATTAGGTCTTCCTTAATCACTACCCAATACACCCAATTGAATCTCATCATGAACTAATCGGCCCTAGTGTTTTATCTACATCACTAATAGTGATAGCCTCCCTCACCTCCACTTCAAATGGTCTTCCAGCCAGTCTTTTGTCTATAGTGCAATGGGGATCAAATCAATTCCTTCTATCCAAAATCTTCTTTTAGGACGTCTAATTTATAATCGCCTAAAGTAATTGAGGATTGTTGCTTAAATTGCTTCCTCCTCTTCTATGATCTTATTTTTGGCATCTTCCACCTTCATCATCTCATTCCTAGCTCTTCTAACGGCTAAGATTTTATCAAAAAAATTTGAATTAACATCACCATCTTTTACCCATTTCATTCTTGCCATCTACCCAACTATCCTCTATTTTGTTCTGTCAATCACTTGTACTTCCTCCACTATTTTCCTCCACTTGCCGACCAAGTCTTCATCCCTTTCTGCTGATGCCATTTTCTTCTAAATCTCATCTATCTATACTTCCAGTCTACTCCTTTTTACCTCCTCTTCAAGTTTAAGGCTTCACTTCCATTCTTCCATGCGTTGTTTTATCCTTTTTAGCTTTCTCATTCAGCAATAGCCAGCCCATCCTTCTATTTGCAAGGATGCTCACCATCTTCATATCCTTTCTTTAAATGAGGGCTTCTGCATCCAAGCATTCTCTAGTTTAAAGGGGGAAGGTCCCCATCACCAATGGACAATGATTTAATGTGAGTCTTCGTAGGACAAATTGCTTTGTCACCTTGGCCATGTCCTCCCACTCCACATTAAAGAGGAATCTATCAAGGCTTGACATGGTTCAAGGACTTTGAATAGTAGTCCAAGTAAAAAGGATGTTTGATATGCTTATATCCCTTAGCTGAAAGGTATTGGTCAGATCTTCGAATTGATTTATTGTTATGTCATAAGCTTCCCAACTGAGCTCATCCTTTGGGCTCCTGATAGCATTGACGTCCCACTCACACACCATGGACCTGAGCATATAGCAAAGAGGGTTGTCTACTCCCCCGATAAATATATTTTTCCCTTCTTTGTGCACCATCTATGTGCCAATGTGAACCACTATATTTGGTCTTCCTCCTTCCTTCTCTTAATCAAAATTGAATAACTCATTTGGATGATCTCCATAACTTCCACAAATCTTTTGTTGCACATGATCAAACCTCTCCTTGAGGAACCAATCATAGGGAGGTTTGTCCGACCTACAAATCTAAACTTCTAAGCCATTAATGATATCGTGTGAGATTGTTTCATTCTTATTTTCTTGGAAATTCACTATGTTAGGCTTAACTGCCCCTAATACTTTCCTAATACACCACATCATCTCTTTCAACATATGATCTAACATTCCAGGTTATGATCTTCACATCCACTTGGAGCCTAGATGACTTATCCACACTTATCTACTTAGACTCATCTCCTTCATGTTGACATCAATCTAGTGAAGTAAAGTGTTCATCTGAGCTAATCTATCTATCACTCTATACTCTTGTTCCTCCTATCAGCATTCTTCTTCTTGCTTTGATTTCTTTTCCTTCGCCTACAACTCTCATTTATACTTTTGTTGTCTGGTAACTAACTATTCCCTATCCTTTGTTTGCCAATGTGAAGAGGTCGAAGGGAACTAAGAGAAGAGGATGAGAATCAGAGTGTGTACCTTATTGGAGCTCAGTTATTCTTTATTGCCCTCTTTGTCATGCTCTTCCTCTATCCTCATCTTTTTTTGTAAAGTTCATGGTCAATTTAGACTCTCATTCATTCCCTTCTATGTTGTCCTTCATCTATGTCTCGGTGACATATTCTTCTACCTCATCACCTTCAAAGATATAGTCTATATCATACACTCCATTGCTAATGGTACCACTATTCTCCCTTCTATTGGATACTTTTGAACAAGGCCCTTGAGCAAATGGGCTTGGCTCTATCACTGGCCAAAATTTCACACTTCTATTCTGCTAGACCTTCTCATCCAAGTAGATGATCACCTTATCTCTAAGCCTTGTGTACTCTGGCCTACTTATTAGTCCAGTTGCATAAGCCCAATTGTGCATGCCCAATCACCTTGGCCCATGTTTCCACTCTCTTTTCTCTACCGCATGTCATCATCCCCGTGCACCTCCCATTTGTCACCCACCTTCTCTTTATGTGCTAACGTCCTCATACAACCATGGCACATCCCACCATTTGAGTACCACAATTCCATACGATCTTGCTTACATCTCATCCATCGCATGTCACTAGTACCAAGTTTTCATCCTTCTTGTTTGAAAATCATCACTAATAGCATTTCCAAGTGACCCCTAGTATTGTTCGTCTTCTTCAATATTTGTCTTCCTTTTCACCTCTTCCACCTCCTGACACCATTATCTCTATAGATCGATTAGGCGAAACACAAGGATGCAATCATCCCCATATACTTCCATCTTTGCTATGAGGAATAAAGTATTTCTCATCTCAGCTTCATTATTGCAAGTTCCATACTCGAGTTTAAAGTTGCGATCTCCACTATGTCCAACACTCCCCTACATTTGTTTCCAATCTGCGCAATTGTACCAATTTTCCATTTGTTGGGGGAAATCTCATTCACTCCAATCCAATTATTGTAGCAGGCAATCCTCCTCCCTTCTCCCATCATGAGGTCTGACGTCTCCTCCATTGTGAAATTCCCGTTATGAGTGTTTTTCTTTCCTTTTAGTACTCTCATTACTTCTTCATCATGGTAGCAAGTTGGCAATGCCCTTGTTGCATCGATCATTATCATTTTTGTCCTTGTTGCATCAATCGTTTTCGCCCTTGTTGCATCAATCATTATTGTTTCTAAATTTCTCTTGAGCTCCTCCTATACCCGAGTCCATATGATGGTGTCTAATGAGAACCTTTTTTCCTTCTTGTTTCCTATGCTTGTGAGGCCCATAATGGTCAATCTCTCTTTACTATTTCTTCTCTTCCTCCTTGTAATGGCCTCCATTTCTCAACGTGTACTTTTCTTCTCACTTTCATTCATCTCTTCTCCTTCCTCTCCATGCTTATCCTTCTTTTCCACTAGGGACTATAACATTACAATTATACCTAAGGCTCTCCACAATTCCTGCCATCCCAAGGAATTTTCCTATTCCACGATAAATATAGCTTGTCGGCTGCCTCGTAACAGTTTAAAGATTCCCATAAAACATCCCCAACAATTTGAGTAGGACCCAATCATAATATGTACTCTCTACCACTTCTAACCTTAAAACAATCCATCCCTCAAGGCCTCCATCTCTTTTCATATTACCTTCTTTATCCACCCGGTTTTTGAGTTTTCCAATCAAATAGTGCATTTCGACAATCTTCTTTCTACCTTCCATACTACCTCCTCTACTTCATCATAGTGTAACAGGAACCTCTTATATTTCGTGTAGGATATCTTTGTTACTGTATGGCCTCTCACAATGTGACCTCCATTTGATAGATGTCCTTTCTTCTCATTCTCCGTAATTCTATTCTTTATTCCTCCATCATTTTCCTGTCTTTTGGCGTTCCTTGGTGGGTTCATGTAGGGTGAAACCCTTGCTTCACTCCTACTATTACTTTTGTTCAACAAGGTCCAACCTTGTTCATTTGTAAAGATTTTTACTACCTTCGAGAACAGTTTCTTCCTCTTCTCGTTATGTCTATCAGCGTAACATCCCATTCTATGTTCTCATTTTCCTGTTCCACTTGCCATCCCGCTCCACAATCTATTTAGCATGACTCGAGTCTTTAATTCTTAAATTTTAGAATGCATGTTCTCAATTATATTATATGTTGTTTTTCCTTTTTTTTTTAATTTCACCCATTTAATGTTTTATGTTCCCCCACTTAAGTGAATTTTACCCCTTAATTGTTGCCAAATTAAATGTTTTCCCTTCTTTCTATTGGAGAGCTTATTTAGTAATATAATAAGATCTAAACTATCAGACATATATCTCATACCCATGTCATATTATGAAGGGTCAGACAGAACCACGTCAAACTACAATAAAGGGCCACAGTAAAATAGGTAGCGATTATAATTCTTTGAAAAAAAAAAAAGTTTTGTTGTTATATACTCAATGTCGTATGTTTAATATTGTTTATCATACATATTTAATCAAAAATAAATAAGAAGGTACAAAATTTGATTCTTATTTTGTAATTAAATATGTTTATAAGTGAGGGGCAAAAAACTGAGGTCGCGAGCCCGACACTCATTACAGCTACCAACAAAACTAAAGTACCTTGGTTGTCGAGTACTGAGATGCACTATGCACATCACCCTAAGGCTTGCTAAGGCACCTGTCTTGTAAACAGTGTCCCCCCATCAAGTATAGTTATTCATGTGCTATAAATAATTTCTGGCACACATAACATTGTATGAGAAACGAAAAAGGTTGACCAACCACAGCAAAAGCAACACTGTTAGGAACCATAGTTGTGTCATGACTAATGACTAACAACATGTTGATGACTTGATACATTTAGAGAATCCATGAGCAATAATATCCTAATGATTCTAACTATATGTTGATGACTTGATGAATCTAGAGAATCCATGAGCAGTAATATCCTAGAGATTCAAGCTAACAAATTTGTATCCTTCTTGAAACAATTACGTATTACTTTCTTTGTCCTATTAATCAAGCTCATTGTTTCTTTAAATTTAAAAAAAAAAAAAAAAAAAAAAAAAAAAAAGCACACAAAACATAGCAGAGTAACAAAACTGTGTAAGCAAAGCCAAAAGAAATGAGCATGAGTATAGTCTATTAACCATTCTATAACAGAACATAGTTACCTAAACACCACATGTAATTAAAAGTCACAGTCATTTCAAATTAATGCCTCCAAATGTACAGGACACCATTGCCCATAGTACACTAAATTGTGCAAATGTGTTGCAAGATTAATTTAAATCTTGGACTTCATCTCACAGCTGGTGTATTTCATGTAAGAAGGATAATGAGTCATGTAATAATTTGTTTTTGGATTGTGATTTTTTGGAAAACGTACAGCACAAGTAGGCAGAACTCTTATGGTGGGATAATTTATCCACAATTTCTTAATGTTTGTCAAAGGAAGCTACAAGACTATTGGCAAGTCATCGTTTTGCGGTGGTCTGAGGGTTATGGCAAGAGCAAAATAATTGAATATTTGATGATAAGAGGGTGCCTTTAGAAGGTGAACGGACAAAGTGTTTTATCTCACTTCTCTTTGGAGTTGTTCTTGTAAATTGTCTAAAGCTTTTTTTTGGGTGATTGGCTAAGATGGTGGTCTCCTATTGAAAGTAGTTTGTGAGGGTTGTTATTTTCTGGTTGAGGTTGAAATTCATGTTTGTAATGCCCCCACAAAATTAATATAGTTATTCTTCGTTCACATCAAATAAAAAAATCATAATTCATGCCTTGAATCAAAAGATATCAAATCAACACTATGCGAGGAATCCCAACACTTAATCTTATATTGAATCCTAAAAGAAAATAATCAAATTTCCATAGTTAATATTCAGATCTTGCAATTAATAAATCAAGTGATACATAGAATCTTATCATAAGTGAAACATATTTTGTAAATTATTTTTAAAATACCATGACTTCATTTCCAAATTTAAGCATTCTACACTTGGCATGCCAACATAAAGGATATGCAGATGCTAATAAGGACTTTAGAGTCAACAGACAATTTAACCAAGAAAAATACTTTCAAGGCCACTAGTTTCTATGAAGATTAGCTTTTTTTCTTTTTTTGAAAACAAACAAAAAAAAGAAATTTCATTGATGTGCTCCAGAGATTACAAAGTGATACAAATGCTAAAACTATCCAAAGAGGCGGCTAAACATTACATAGAATATTACACAAGTTTTCAAGCCATTCCCCCTAATTACAACCCAAATTTAAGCTACTAGCTGATATCCAAGTGGTAAAACAGGACATCAATTACACAATTGAGGATTTTTATTCCTCGGGAGTTATTAACAAATTTACCAATGAGACCTATATTCACCTTATCCCCGAGAAGAAGAACCTGGCAAAGGTGGAGGATTATCGTCCCATCAACCTGGTCACTAGTTTATACAAAATTATAACCAACATCCTCAAGACGAGACTAAAGGAGGTAATTTGGGACTATAGCTAAGAAGCAAATGCATTTCGTCCAACATCGTCACATTCTTGACGTTGTTCTAATAGCTAATGAGGCTATTGAAGATTGTAAAGTTCGTCATAGGGAGGGTCATATTGTCAAGATTGATTTCTCTAAAGAATATGATTATGTTCGGTGGCATTATCTTCTTTATGTCTTGAAAAAGAAATTAGAAAGGTTTACGGGACAGATGGCGCTATGGATCTAGGGTTGTATTTCCTCAATCTCCTATTCCATCATTATTAATGGCAGCCCACGAGGTAAACTAGTCGCATCCAAGGGGCTAAGATAGGGCAATCCCCTATCCCCATTCCACTATATTTTGGTTGCTAATAGCCTGCGCGGTATCATGCATAAAGTGACGGGATATGGCTTACAAGGTTTCACAATGGGAGCTAGAAAGACCCCTCTAACCCATCTCCTCTATACCGATGATTCGCTATTCTTCCTAAACAACACCACGAGTAGCTGGCACATGCTTTCGAAAATGCTCGACAACTTCTCCCTAATTTCGAGACTGAAAATTAATTATCATAAACGTCAGCCGGTGGGCATCAACCTTTCCGATCACGTGTTGTCTCGAGTTGTGGGCATTCCTCTCAGTGAATGGCCGATCAAATACCTCGGCCTTCCCCTAGGACGAAACCCTAAAAAGCTATTCTTTTGGAAACCGGTCCTACAGATCGTTAAGAAGAGAATTGAGGGCTGGAAGGATAGTTACCTCTCCAAAGGGGGGCACCCACTCCTCATTAAATCCGTCCTACAAGCTCTTCCTTCATACTTTACGTCTATTTTCCAAATGCCCATTGTTGTTAATAAGTAAATAGTAAGGAGCTTCCGTCGTTTCTTCTGGGAAGCTAAAGGCTCAAAAAAAGCTCAAAGGCTAGTCCGTTGGAGCCAGTTTGTCAATCAACTGATAATGGAGGTTTGAAAGTGGGAAAATTAAAATTTAGGAACCATGCTTTAGCTACCAAACGGTAGTGGCGGTTTCCTGATGTTGTGGAGGTCCTTTGGGGGAAAATTATTGCTAGCATTCATAGTTCTTCCTCAAACGGTATGGTAGCAGGGTTGAATGGTAGAGTCACTAGGAAGTTGTCTTAGAGATTTATTCACTCAATATACCTAAGGTTTTTCAGACAAATCCAATGGAAAATGGGCAATGGGAAGAGGGTCAGAGCCTAGGAGGACATATGGAGTGGGTTGCTTTCCTTGAAGGTCGAATTCCCAAGGCTCTACTGAGTGGTGCATAATCCTTCTGTTACTCTTTTTCATCTTAGGTCCAACGGCCATGATCAAGATGTTGTTCCTACTAGTTAGAATCTAAACTTTCGTTATGGCCTCAAAGATGAGGAGATCGAAGATCTCACTGTCCTCTTGCAACGGCTTGACAGTCTTCAATTCTCGTCTTAAGAGGACTCCTGGTGTTGGATTGGCGAAGATTTAGGGGTGTTCTCTGTCAAATCGTGCTATGTAGTCTTCACTGCTGAGGAATCCATGCCTAGAAACAGCAACCTAGACCCAATTTAGACTTCAATAATGTCGATGAAACCAAAATCCTGGCCTAGCTTATTTTGTTAGGACTAAATTGTTCAACTCAAATTCAGTTAAAGGTGCCCAACTGTTGTATCATGCCCTCTTGGTGTTGCCTATGCAGGAATGCCGAGGATGATGTTCACCATATCTTCTGGAGCTGCGAGATTTTGCACATAGTCTGGTTCTCATGGCGTCAACACCAACCTATTTTGATCGGCCCTATGGATGACACTACTATCATCTCTTGTCCTCCCATCATTCCCCTCAAGCTGAAGAGATATTGATTTCTAATTAATTTTGCTATCTGGTCAGCTTTGTAGGAAGCTCAGAATAATTGTATTTTTAGGGAGCTTAATGTGGATGTTAATCAGTCTGTAAACAAATCTTTTTATCTTTTTGCGTTGTGGCTTTCCTCTTCGACTATGGGTCTTGGATATAACCTAGGGGATTGACTTCTTCAATGGTCCTCCATTTTGTTCACCCTGTTGTAGCACCTTTGGTGCATTGGACTTCTTGTCCACCTTTTTCTCTATTTACAAGATTTCTATTTTTCTTTTCAAAAAAAGGACAAATAACTCTGTTCCAAACAATACGAGCATTGAATTTGGCATCTTGTAATATGCACTTATTCTTAGCTTCTGATATCGCGCACCAATTAGCAAACAAGATAAATATCCAATAATTCTTGCGATATTAACTAGTGGTTGGAAAATCAAAAAGAGCCTCATCTAGAGGAGGAGCAATATCTTGCATGTTCTTCTTCCACTTTTCCCACATGGTTTTGATCAACTCACAACTTTCTAAAGCATGATTGATGCTTTCGTCATCTTTCCTCCATATTTAGCACTACTAAGAAGGAGAAATATAGTGGTTAGGAAGCTCTTTTATAACTACCTTGCACAATTTAAATGCCCCAAACTAATTAACCACTCCAGAATTTTGGCCATAGTAGGGATTTTAGACCTCCACATGAAGTTATGATAAGGGTTTTGCTGAATTTCTAAAGAGTGGGTTAGCATAGAAAACAAAGATTTGGTGGACAAGGCGCCTAAAGAGTCCTTGAACCAAAGCCATTTGTCCTGATGTTGTGAGATATTAATGTGTTCAAGGGTTGCAAGTAGCTCAATCATCCCTTGCAGCTCTTGATCAATTAGGGGTCTTCTAAAGTTAAGGTTCAGCTGATACTATTCACTTCTCTAATGTTTCTCCTCCGCATAATGTTGCAGAGTGAGGTTTCTTTGTTATTATTAAGCCTGTAAGATCTAGGGAAGCTCTCACTTAAGGATGTCATTCCACACCATGCATCCTAGTACCATTTCCATAATAGAATCATTCCACATTATGCATCTTCCTAGAATAAGAATCCTAGTACCATTTCCTAATTTCCACTTGATCTGATTAAGGGAAGAAGGATAAATGGAATGAATGAATTTCCAGGGGAATCGAGTTGTAGCTTTCATGTTCAAACCTATGATCATGTTGTTACTTCCTTTGCCAAGAATGCTAATAATTATTTTATTCCATAAGTATTTTAAGAAGAAAGGAATCTACATAACAATTTGGTTGCTAGAGCTATGTTTTTCTGCTTGATGTTGACTAAACCCAAATCTCTTGAATAATTTCATGAGTTTTGTTTCCAGTTGACCAATATTGTGGGTTTATCCTTGTACTCAAACCTCCAAAGGAAATTTCTCATATTACTCTTAAATTCTACTGTCACTCTAGAGGGACTTTTGAAATGAGCATATAATATGTAGGTAAGGCTTCAATCACAGATTTTATTAGAAGCATTCTCCCTACCCTTGAAAGATAATTCCCTTTCCAACTTGTTATCAACTTTTTTACAATTAGCCAGATCACAAAAAAAAAAGCCACATTGAGGCCTTCCCCCAATGGAAGGCCAAGGTATTTGGGAGGCCAAGAGCTGTTGGAACCCCCATCTGGTTAGCTATCAATTGCAAATCACCTTCCAGGATTTAATGCCAGCAAGTTGGCTTTTGCTGAAGTTGATGTCAAGCCGTGCGATCAAACTAAAGCTTCTAAGGATGTTCACTAACATTTTAAAACCTTGATCATCCTTTTTGAGGATGAACACAGAGTCATCCACGTATTGAATGTGAGTGACATGCACCTTGTGTTTCCCCACCGCAATTCTCGGAAAAAATTTTCCTTAGCCTTTCCCATTAACGCATGGGGAATGTCAATGGCATGGAGCTCCGCTAATAATTTCAGGCAATCATGTTGGGATTCGAATTTCCTTCCCCACAAGCTAGCCATTTGTCTATCTCTTTCAATTCCTTTAAAATGGACGAACACTTAGTTGCATCTTTCATTTTGAAGTCATAGCTCCATTGTTTGAGGTTGGATTTCAGGTCCTTTATTTTTACATGAAGGTATGGCCTTCCAAGTGATTGGATTTATAGAACTCCACCAATCCTACATTTTTGTTTCTCTTTAAAACTATCCTATTCAATCACGGATGTTCAAATCTAAATTGAGTAAGTCCCAAGGTGATGCTAGACATATCCAACAGAATGGGCCAATAATCCGACATCAAACACTATAACATTGATTGTGTAGCATGGGTGAATATTTCTTCCCATTGGCTATTAAATAGAAATTTATCTACTCTAAGCACGGGCTTCCATCAAGTAGCCATTGCTGCATTTTTTTTCCTTTAAAATCTATCATGTTCAACTACAAGTGTTCATATCCAAATAGAGTAGGTCCCTAAGTAATGCTAGATGTATCCAATAGAATGGGCCAATGATCCAACATCAAACGTTGCACCGTTGATTGTTTGGCGTGGGCGAATATTTTCTCCCATTGGCTGTTGAATAGAAATTTGTCTATTCTGGACATGGTCACTTGCCTTCTATCATTAAACAAAGTGTAAGGAAATTTAAGAAGACATGTATCTTGCAGGGCTAGCTCATTTATCAAGTCATCAAAACCTTTCATCGTGCAAATCTTGATACTAAAGTTACAATTTTCCTGCATACTTCTCATTGCATTGAAATCTCCACCTATACACCATGAGCATTAAAAGATAGCCAAGATACTAGCCAGCTAATCCTAAAAGCTTGACCTCTCCTCCGCACTACACAAACCATAGACTGTTCTGAACCACCAAACTTTACCTTCTGCAAATTTTAATTTTTATAGAGAGAGAAAGAGGGTTGGAATTAATCTACACTTCCACTAGTTCACAGCCACAGATTATGGTCGTACCCCTAGAAGATTCTATAGTTGGGATATGAATCCATTGTAAGAAACTTCATCTCCATAAAGTGGTCGATAAATCAGATGAAATTCTCTGGTTCTTTACTTCCTAAAGAACAACTATTTTTGGTTTAGATGCACGAATAGTTTATCTGAAAATGTGTCTCTTCTCCTTTTTCCCACATCCCCTACTGTTTTAGCTTAAAATCTTCATAGAGACAAAACATCTCCCAGTTGAACTGTCGAGCAAACCACATCCTAATTGGGGTCCAAGTCAAACAAACCTAAGTCAATTGTCTGCAAAAAATCTGCCACTTCATGTGCTTCACTCACGGACATTATCCAAAGACCCAACGTCTTGGTTGTTGTCTTTCTTAGCTTGAATTACAGCTTCTTCTAAAAGAGAATAACCTATATGAGGAGAGGGAGCTAAAATAATGGAATTTACCATTTTGTAGCTCCTTATCGATTAACTACAGTTTTTGGTACTATTGTCATCTTTGTTGTACGTTGTAGTTGTTGCAAGGGTAATTTCCTCTAAATAAGATGTGATGTAATGTCCTCCATTGAGCTTGAGATGTCTGAAGCCATTTGAGAAGCTCAATTAGACAAAAGCTTCATCTATTCTTTTGGCCTACTGTCCCTTGTTTGTTCCTTCTCTCCTACACCCTAAGTGTAGGCCCTTCATAATATGTGTATTTAAGCTCAACTTGTATTTTTTTTTTCTTCTTTGATAATTTGGATCCTGGTGGTGGGCCCACATTTCAATCGTTGCTCTAGGTTTTCCATTATTCTTCCTTGCCCTATCAACACACCTCTAAACGTTCGAATGCGACCATGTGCCACTAACATCCACCTGATGCGCTTTTTGCAAAGATACATCCATATTGTACCAAACACTTTTCTAATTGCACCACCCTTCGTCTATCTTTGTCTATCAACATACTCCTCCAATATAATGATTGCACAATGGTTCGCAATCATTTCTCCCTCTTGCCGAAAAAACACGACAATTTCTCTATTTCAGCCATCAATCTTACCCCTAGCTTTTTGACATGCATTTTGAACTTCCAAGAACCACTTCTTCTCTATCTCTATTTGACGAAGCTCTGGAATGTCACTGCCATCGTACACCTCTAACTCACCCAAAGGAAGCTAGTTGTGTGCCCCCTTAGTTTCAGCATCACCAACTCCATTAATCGATTTGATGCCATAGTTTACATAATACCAAGGAGACCACCACACATGCTATTGAACCAAAATTAAGCATGTTCCATTTGTGAAAAAGTATACCTTCCACTCCAACAACCCAAGCCTCCCTGCAAGCTATTTGCTTGTTTCCCCAAAGTTTTGAATCTTCTCCATCTTCAATTTTGAAATCCCCTTTGAATTCCACGAACTTCTCATACGTTAGCTTCTTTGCTCCTTCCCAATTGAAGCAATGGAGAATGGCCCATGCAGCATCAACAAATGCAAGGCTTAGGTCACGATCTAAGATTTCTTACAACTCCTCCTCTATTTTGTCCGACGAGGTTTTATATATGGAGGATAAAGGCAGCTATGAAAGCCCAGATCTTAATGTGGCTAGTGAGCTTAAACAAGCTCAAGACCCTAGATAACATCCAAAAACGAAAATCCCACTGTTATCTAAATTCTTCCATTTGTATTCTTTGCAGGAATAGTGGGGAATTAGTTCAACACATTTTCCGGGAGTGCGAGCTAACGCAGAAACTATGGTATCAGTCGAATCAGCAACACGGCGTTCTTGTCCCTCCCCCAGCAGAATCTCTCTCAGATTCCCGAAAGGATCGTTTCAGCAACTCTTCATCAATTTTGGAAAGTGATATTGGTGGTTGTTTGGTATAGTGTATTGGAAGAAAGAAAATGCCCACATTTTTTTGGACAAAAGTAATTCGAACCAACTTATATGGGAGAGATCCAATATTATCTTTGCTACATAGATCTCAATTTCTAAATTAGGAAAAGGCTACACATTTGGAGAATAGTTTTGTAATAGGGGGAATATATTACAAACTCTGCAATTCCCTCTTCCGCGTATCTCGTCCGGTTTTGTAATTATCTTTTTTATCAATAAAGTTTGTTTCCCAAAAAAAAAAAAAAAGAACTATTCAAAGGCACAGCAATTTGATGTTTCCCTTCTTCACTATTCGCTTTGCTGGGAACTTATCTTCTTGCTATCTTACTTCATTTATGTGGATCGTCCTCCTTCAATTTCTTACCTCTCTCACCTCTGCTTTTGCCATCATGGTCCTTTCACTCTAGTGCTTAGCCTCTCGTCTTTTTTTTTCCCCCTCTTTACTCATTTTGCCATTGTTGCTACTATCTGCTAATGTCATACTTTCAAGATCTTCTGGAATCCTCCATAGTTGTCTCAAAGTTCTCCCTCCCATTTCTTCAGGTATGAAAATACTTTGATGAATGTTGTGGATTACTTCGATGATAGGATTTAAAAACTAGTGAATAATTCCTTCCCTGAAGAGTCTTCTTAAAGCAACCATCTAGTGGTTTATCCATTGCTAACTTCAATACTTCCTTCATCTAGGTGATTGAACCACCATTAACAGTTATGCTATATCTCTTTGCTCGTGTTTCTTCTTGGATAATAGCTTCTATGTTGTTTGTCGATGAAAATTCTGAGAAGGTTTTAAATCTGGAGCTGAAAGAACTTGTATGTCAAACACCTCGGTGGTATCATCTTATGGGAACTAGCAAATGTCATTACGTTCTTACTTTAGTTGGTCGAAAGTGCAGCATTTTCTCCCTTAGATTGGTCTTATTTTTGGTGACAACTCTTTGTTATTTTTACGTCCCATCATCATATTCCACCCGCACTTCCTTTCTTTTCTGTAATATATACTTTTTTCTTCTTCCGTAATGCATGGCTCAAGGACCTCCATTTTTCCCTTTTGAACACCTGTTAGCACTTCTCTGTACCTCCTCGTCCACAACATTTGTCAACCTAAATGTTCTATGAAGATTAGCTTTTCAACAAACAACCAAATAAATAAACAAAGAGATCATTTTCAAAAACTGTTTCAGTAACAATCATAATAGCAGAAAGATGGTATTGGGAATGGCCTACTGAAGCATTAATTTTCAGATTTATTTTGAGAAATAAATTAATTAGATTACAAATTTTGAATTAGTAGCTGTTTTTGTATGAATAATTTTCTTGAGATCATCCTCACAAAATAATGGATCGCTTTTTGGAATATCTAACAAAATTAAGAGCATGAAGCTATTCCATAAAGTGATTGCATTTGCAACCTAATATACATGGGACATGAGACAATAATTAATGACCAAGAAAAATGCCAATCAATCCTAGCCATTTCAAAAACCATTCAAGCATAAAATTTCCCAAGACAGTATTTAGACATTCAATATACCGCAAGGGCTACTTAGGCATGTATATTTTAATTTATTGCACTACTAGGTATCAACAATCAGTTTCTGGTTTATGAAGCATTGAATAGTCACAGCATAGGCATCACTTTGGTAAAATTGCCATGGTATCAATTAGTTTATGATAGGGATAAGACAGAGAAAAAAAAAAATAGAATGAGCAAATCAGCTTCCCAGCTTTTCAAACAAATAATCATCAATAAACTAGTTAACATGTTTTCTTTGCAGATACATCTCCATGAACATAGAAAAGAAAAGCAACTTTGATCAACTAAAGGCCTCAAACCACTCCAACACTAGTCTATCAATACTTCCAAACAATAGGATCAACTCATACCTATGAAGTGTGTAAAGGTTGCGAACTCTCCTATCTGCATCTGGAGATAAATATTTGCCATTCTCTCTATCAAGGTCAAGTTGCAGAGGAAACTCATAACGATCATTTATCTGCAATTTATGGGGAAAAGAACATATGTATAAAAATTTAAAAAAAAATAGCATTCAACCCACACAAACAGACACCAAATGAATAAAAAATACCAACATGCATTCAGTCACTCTCAAGGTCTCAGGAAGAAATGGAAACTCTGAGATTTCACAGCCATCACCAGATTCAATGGTGATTTTCCTATTTTCCTTAAAACATCAAATTCCTACCAGACACATCCATACAACAAGAAAAATAAAATAAAAAATAATGAAACTGTAAACAAATCACCCTCAAAATTGTTGAAGAGCTTTGGAAGCTCATAGAAAGAGAAGAGGGACGAATCAAAACAATGTTGTAGAAGTATCTAAGTAGGATCGAACTAATCATCATTAAAGAAAACTACGTATGCGGACTGAGGTCATGATAGGAAAATTCCCCAAAATTGGGCAAACCTCCACAAATTATTCCCTTTCTTTTGCCATCAAAGTATGAAGCGCATGTAAAATTTTTTTAAAAAAACGCAAACATTCGAAAAATAATACAATCAAATTCAAAAAAAATTGACAAACTTTGATAAAACTTCTATTTTTTCAGTTCAAAAATGTCAAAATGTTATTTTATCAATAAACAAAAAATAAATGCTAATGTTTATGCATTATTTTCAACTTCCTCAACCAAAGAACATACAGATTTTAAAATATTACCTAGCTAACAAATATGTAGTCTATGGTACATGTTTTACTGAAAAGCGAAGAAATAAAGATAATCAATAAATAAATGAAGTTGAAAGAAGATAAAATGAAATTTGTAGTAAATTAAAGAAGTACTCAAATTCATTCACTTTTAGTTAGCTCTAATAAAACAAAAATAAAAATTAATAAGTCAAAATAATTAATTAATAAATTGAGCAAAGTAAAATTCAAACTAACCAAGTATATTGCCAAGAAGTAAGGCACCACAAAATCAAATATATTTAAAAAAAAAAAAAAGAACTAAGACCAAAAGCAATTATTTAAATTTTTAATCATTAACATACTTCATAATAATAAAATGATTACATCACTTATTGATATTTTGTCTTCAAGTTTCTATTGACCTTATTTTTACCTTATATCTACAATGAGTCAAGATAGTTAAGAATATGTGCACAAATTCTCTAAGCTTACTATTACTTAGCAGCTTTTTAAAACAATTCTTCCTGTTGAATTAAAATTCTCCAAATCAGTTCAAATTTCAAGTAATCAAAGTCAAGTCAAAATCAAATTTTCAATCATTGCAATCAGGATTGCCCAATCTCTCTACTTTAGCTCAATGTATCCATATTTGACGCTTTATGATACAATATCAATATAAGATGTGCTCCCAACACTTCAAATTTTAAAATATTACAACATAGATTCCTTAAGGGAAAAAAGAAAAACCATGAAAGACAATAACTATTAGGTACAACTCGTTTACGTGGGAGGACAAAGAAACAATGAATGAATAGGTTAAAGAAAAAATATGAAAAGCATATAATATAATCAAGTTCTTGTATCTTAAAATTTGAAGATTAACAAATTGGTTGGGTTTAATTTTGACTTTTCCTAAATTTTCAATTTTGCCCAGTTAAAATTCTTGTCATGAAAGAGGATATGACGATGAACGCAAGAGGTTCAAGAAAGCAAGCAGGACGACCGAAGGACTACACATGAAAACCGGTGACTACAGGACCAACGAGAGCACAATAGCGGAACCAACGCACAAGACGCCATCCGATAGTTGACAAGGGAATGAGGAAGGTGACGAACATGGGGAGACATGGCAGCAGGGAACGAGGAAGGTGAAGGTGACAAGTGCATGTGCACAACAATACAGTAGGACAAAAACGAGCATCCCTACGTGGACAAAGGAACATGGAAGAATATTCTTTTTTCAAATATGACAAAAAAGGAGGAAGAGGGGTAGACATTGGTTCAACGAGGGAGAAGAGGCAGGCAACATAACCCAAAGCACCGACCTGTAAAGCAGGTTACCAGTTACCAAAAGAACCAATTAATTTATTCCCGCATCGATCAGCATAGTAAATACAGGGTGGCGAAGACAACAAATGGGGAATGGGAGTATGTCATTTCCTACGAGATATAAATTTTTCTCGTTATGCCACTCGAGAGACTGCAAGGAGTTAATATTACGGGAAGTCACACATGGTCACCAGTTCCATATAGTTGTGACAAAGGAGGTGATAAACTGGGCGAAAGGAAAAGTTGATTAGGTGCTAAAAGGTGAAAATACTCAAATAATGGGTATATTCAAGAGTGCAGGCTACAGCTTAACCATGGAGGTGTTAGTGAATGAAAGGGGACGACTCATCAAATTGACGAAGATGATCCAAGGCCAACACGAGAGCATCGTCATCCGGGAGGAAAGGACGACAGAAGCTTGGAGGAACCTCTGGAAGGCGTTCAATATAGTCATAAAAGAAGTGGCAGACAGACACATCAAGGAGGCAAATAGTGACCAATTGCAAGTGAAATGCCAGAAAGGGAAGGAGGACCAGACGCTACATGACGAAAGGGAGACTAGGAATAGGAGACCATGGCGTTGTGAGAAGGAAGGGGGTAAACGTCTAAGGAGGAACTTTGATGCAGGAACCGGAAGGCAACGGGGGGGGAGTACGAAGGAAGTCGGAACACTCTATTCCAACTACTTCAATGAAGTTTCTTATCATCAAGACGACTGACGAAACGCCATGGTGAGTCATAGAACGATCAATTAGACAATTGCTGAAAAAGGAGATACATATCCGAAGACTCGATGTGGCCACAGGCATGATATACTGCCAGGACGAAGCGGACATCAAAACCCTACGAGAGAAGAAGTACCAAACGCTTCGGGGTGGCTTTTACATTATCGAATGGTCTAAGGACTTCATGCAATGGATGCAAAAGTGGTCTGCCGAAATAGCTGGACAAGGGTTGAAGGAATAAAACCGGCGAATTGGAATATTTACACTTTCAAAAAGATCGAGGAGGCATGCGGTGGTCTGCAAGATATTGCGAAAATCACCAGTTCTAACTCGTCAATGGAGATGGCATTTTTACGGCTAAGAGGACACGATTCAGAATTCTTGCCAAAAGAATTTGATATTTGTGATGATCACCGTGTTCAGGAATTAAACCTGGTTGAAGTTGAACAAAATTCGGGGTTGGAAATCAAAGAGTTTCGGCTTCAACTGTTGGAGCAATTTATCGGAAACCACTGGGAACAGCTGACGAACATTGGTCGATGGCGGTATCATGACCGGTGCAGTGCAAAAATCAAGATCGAAAGCAGTTAGAGGAGGAGGAACAGATGGATCGATAGGAATTTAATTCAAGCGGCGCTGCAGGGGAGTCGGTTAGGAGGAGCTATGACAAGCGTCCAATAGGCACTGACAGGACAGCGAGGCATAGTCGCGATCAAGTAACCATAAATAAACGCAATTATGATCATCTAAATAGGGTTGGGATAAATATCATCATAGCTGGGATGAAGACAGCAGGAGGTTCGGGCCACGATGACTGGATCCAAATGCTTAACAACACAGGCATGGTGGGGCCCTACTCGTGCAACCCACGTCGAGCAGCAAGTCTGGATGGGCCCACAAATGAGCTAACCATTGTGGATAGGCCCAACAAAGGAACACGAGATGGAGTGGGCTTAGATTCACGGGTGGATCTGGACAAGCCAAAACTGCCAGCATATCGACAGGCCAGAGCTATACAGGAACGAGATAAATCTGGGATCTTGGCCTAATGGGAAGGCCAGATGGAGGAGATTAAGTCGGATTCGAATATGAACTTCGACTATCAAGAGTACTTGAACCAGACTGAGTTGAAGTGAGTCCCAGATACCCCTCACACCAGCATAGAACCTACTGATACAGAGACAGGCTCGATAAACAAAACTGAAAAGCATATGCATCACAGCCGAAATCAGGTGCGCATTCTTCACTCTGACTATTCTCCTTCCAATTCTTTAGGTGGCTCAAAGGCATATGGATCGAGCTACATCCCAACTATTAAAAGAGGAAGTCAGAACAAAGGAACACAGCACAAAAGGCGATCGCATTCCAAACGACTAATTTCTTGGAGGGGGAGGAGGAGATGATTGATCGGTACGATGAAAATGACTCGTTAAGGGCCAATCAGGAAGTAGAATATGAAAGAGTCAAAGACTTCCTGCTATCCATCAACGCGCAACTGATTGTCGTTCAGTAGGTGCTTGGAGGAAGCAATGGATAATACAGTTTTCATGAAGATTATCAATGGGAATATTCGAGTCTATGGTTCCAAAGAGAAAAGATAAGCCATCGGGAGATCTCTACCTGCTGCAAAAGCGGATTTGATAACTCTCTAGGAGACCAAAAAGGTTATAGTCGACCTAAATTTGATCATTGATCTTTGGAAGAAGAGGTTTGTTAATTGGGTGGCGCTTCGGCTAAGGGCACAGCAAGGGAAATAGTAATCATGTGGGACGCTCGTACCATGGTAATAGCTGAGCAATGGGAAGGCTCTTATTCTCTTACCACAAAAATCAACAGCAGTGATAAAGACATCTGGTGGTTCACTGCGGTGTATGGACCGTGTGATGATAAAGGTCGAGAGGATTGCCTCATTGAGCTCGCAGCTGTATCTCCTTACATTCAAGAACATGGTGTGTCAGCGGTGATTTTAACATGATCCAAAATATGGGTGAGAAGAAAAATAGTAGACACACTAAGAGCATAATGAGGACATTTGATGATTGGATTCAGGATTGCAGCTGTATGACCCAGAACTTAGGAATATATCATACACTTGGAGCAACGGCAGAATCTCACCGGCAATGTCCAAGTTGGACAGATTTCTCTGCAACGAAAAATGGGTAGACACGTTCAATCATCAAAGAGTCTGAGGACTGTAGAGGATCGCTTCGGACCATTGGCCAATCATGTTGAATACAAAGGAGACCAAGTGGGGTCCGGCGCCCTTTCTGTTCGAGAATGCTTGGCTTCAACAACCAAGTGTCAAGGAAATGATGCAGAAGGAATGGGAGACGGATGTCAGTCAAGGTTGGGCAAAATACAAAATAATGTTGAAGCTCCAAAACCTAAAAGGAAAGCTAAGCAATGGAGGATCGGCCAAGAGTAAGGGAAGAAACCAGGAAAAGGGATCTGCTGGACAAATTAACAATTCTGGACAGAAACTTGGAGACAATAAAGGACTCAGCTCTGTGGGAGGATAGGCAATAGCTGATTGGGGAAGTCCAACCTCTCGATCGTAAGAAAGGGCAAAAATGTAGACAATGGGCCAAGATTAAGCAAGCCAAAGAAGGCAATGTCAACACCAAATTTTTCAACAGAGTACCATCTCTCAGAAAATCCGGAGCTACCATTACAAAATTAGAGGATAGAGAAGGGAACCTAGTAGAAGAAATGGAGGGTATCTAAAACATGATCACGAAATATTTTGCAAACCTGTTTAAAGAGATGTCCGGTAGGAAATGGGGAGTAGAGGGACTTTAGAGGAAGCAGATTTCAAAGCAAGAGAGGCATTGGTTGAAACGAGACTTTGAAAAAAATGAAATAAAAGACGCAGTCTTCAGCTATGACGACACCAAGGCTCCTGATCCAGATGGGTTCACCATGACCTTCTTCCAACATGAATGAGAAACAATCAAGCACAACATTATTGCCTGCTTGAAGGGGTTCCACAATGATGGAGTGGTTAACAGGAGGGTGAATGAGACCTATATCTGTCTCATCCCGAAGAAAACCAACTCTATGAGGGTGGAAGATTTCTGGCCAATTAGTCTAACGACGAGTTTATATAAGATAATAGCAAAGACATTAGCAACTAGGCTGAGGGTAGTACTGGCCAATACAATAAGTGAGCATCAGCTTGTTTTAGTCAAGGAAAGGCAAATAACAGATGCAATCCTAATAGCCAACGAAGTTTTAGAAGTGTAGAGAGTCAATGGCAAAGAGGGGTTGTTACTAAAAGTGGATTTTGCCAAGGCTTACGACTTGATAAGGTGGAGTTTCTTGAACTTTCTTCTTCAGCAAAAAGGTTATGGGGATAGATGATGCAGATGGATGTAGGCCTGTCATCAAACAGCTAACTACTCAATTTTCCTCAATGGAAGACGAAGGGGTAAAATAAATGGACAGAGAGGACTTTGATAGGGGGACCCTCTATCCCCGTTCCAATACACCATAGTTGTTGATACCCTTACCCACATTCTTGAGAAAGTCGTTCAAGAAAGAAAGATGCGATGTATGCAGATAGGTAGAGACAAGATTCAGCTTATTCATCTTCTTTTCGCTGATGATTGCTTAATATTCATGCAAAACAATCCGACAGAACTAAAGATCATAATGGATTCATTGAATACCTTTTGCTTCCTAACCGGACTAAAAGTGAATGGTGCCACAAGTCAGTTGCTAGGTATTAATACTTGTAAGGAGGAAGTGACTAAAATAGCCGATGAAATGAGTAGCTTTGGGGAATGGTCGTTAATGTACTTGGGGATGCCATTGGGGGGTCATCCATTTAAAACAAATTTTCAAGATCCAGTCATCCAAAGTATCAAAAGGCAAACTGCAGGATGGAAAAGAAGTTATTTATCAAGGGGAGGCAAATTGCTACTTCTAAAAACATACTACATGTAACAACCCGTAATTTTTATGACACATAAATCAATTTAAACAAAGGTGAATGTGTATAAATACACGTATTTGTATGACCTACTCGTGTACATACATGTTAATTACATACAGGTATTAATAATACAAGTTACGCGTATAAATTAGTTAAATTAAATTATTTATAAAATGTAATTTATAAAGAGGTTTAGAAAATAAAATAAATTAGGGTGATGTAACAATAATAATTTAGATAGAATATAAACAATGAAAAAAATAAATATATATGTATGTTTCATGGGGTGTATATATATATATATGTTTATATTTACATTGATACATACATATATATATATATATATATATACGTAACTAAGAGGAGGTAGTGAGTTGGAAAAAAAGATCAAAAATAAGATTTTTAATTATATTTTTACTAAAGTTCCAATTTCTGATAAATAACCCTACTAGTCAATTGCTCACCAAAATTTCAATTGATATCCAAAATTCATGAATTTGGTGTCGATAGCTACGTATTTTCATTCTATACATTCCTATGGGTTTCAATCAAAGTTTCATTGGGGTTTAACACCATCAAAAGCCCATCCAATAGTTTTAAAACTTTGAGTATTTATTTTGGAATATCCAGGATAAACAAATGAAAACTAACCACATATCTAGGATCTACGTATCATCAAGAATGTTTTGGTATAAGTTTTATTAAGTTTTACTCCCTGTGGGAAAATATCTCATTTTTAGACACTACTATAAAACACCTCCTACACTAAAAATTAGACCCCGAGATTTGTAATACTCGACTTATTAAGCATATTTGGAATAAGAATCAAGAAAAATAGCTTACTTGTGCTTCGAATTTGTCGACAAATCAATTTTTCTTTCTTTTTCCTCTTTTTTTTCCTTTCCTCACGTTCTGTTTTGGGTGGCGTTCTGGAAATGGAAATATGAAAAAGAGGTGATGAGGATAGCCAACTCTCTCACCACCCACACACCCATCTATATATATGTATATAAATATTCCAACCAATGAGATATCAATTCTCTAATTAACTAAACATCACCTATTGGTTATCATTTTTTTTGCCTTTTTCTTTTTTGTCTCATCCCTATTTCTCTCAATCACGTGCAAGCTTTAGAATTGACTTTATTTTTTTTTTTTTTTTTTAAATCTTTTGTTTGCAACAATTTTCAACCAACCACATCCAACAAGAATAAAAATTTATTAAACTTGACATTCTCTTACTTTACAAAACCATTCCTTCCAATAACTCATATTCGCCATATACCCATTATATATTTGTTTTATTTTTTTTTTCCAACTCACTACCTCCACTTATTTACTAATATAAACACACACACACACACACATAACATATATATATATATATATATATATCAATGTAAATATAAACATATATATATATACACCCTATGAAACATACATATATATTTATTTTTTTTCATTGTTTATATTCAATCTAAATTATTATTATTATTACATCACCCAAATTTATTTTATTTTCTAAAATTTATAAATTACATTTTATAAATAATTTAATTTAACTAATTTATATGCATAACTTGTATTATTAATACATATGTGTAACTAACACGTATGGACACGAGTAGTTCCTACAAATACGTGTACTTATACACATTTACCTTTATTTTAATTAATTTATGTGTCATAAAAATTACGACTTGTTACAATCTCCCCAACTTAAGGAATTTCGTCCTCGAAATTAACAAGGAAAAGAACGTACCTCAAGTAGTGAAGAGATCTGGGAACTGCTCTCGCATCATATCCTCACGCTCCCAGGTTTGCTCCTCATTATCATGGAATTGTCATTTGACTCTAACCAGAGGAATTTATTTATTTCTCAACTTCTGTATTCTTCTACCAATTATTTGTATAAGTTTTTCTTTATAACTGGTATCCTCTCCAACTTTTAACTGAGTCAAATCTAAAACATGTGTCAGATCCGGATAATACTTGCGCAACATAGACTCATGAAACACATTATGAACACAGCTAACTGAGCTGGAAAAGCAAGCCTATAAGCTAATGGACCAACTCTCTCTAGAAACTCAAACGGTCCTACAAAACGTGAGCTAACTTTTCCTTCACCCCAAATCTCATATGAACCTTCTGTGATGAAACCTTAATAAAACCTGATCACCAACTGCAAACTCCAATGGTCTATGCCGATTATCAAAATAGCTTTTCTGGCGATCTTGGGCTGCTTTAAGTTTCTGCCTAACCTGCTTAATCTTCTCTGTGTGATCTACAATAACCTCAGGCCCCAACAACTATGATTCTCCAACCACGCACCAACACGTCGGATATTTACAAGGTCTAGCCTAATAACTATTACTATAAGCAAACTCACGCAAATGAGATACTCATTCCAATTCTCACCAAACTCCACAATACAAGCCCTAAGCATGTCCTCAATTCCAATTCTCACCAAACTCATTCCAATTCTCACCTCAGCCCTACGCTCTCCGTGAACTAGTACCCATATCTTCCCTTGGAATGGTAAAATACCATCAAAATCTTGATGCCAATCATTTCTATCAGAACTATCAGCCCAAGCATCATACATCTCGAAGTTTGGATCATGTTGTTGCAATTCCTTTTTTTTGGCTATAAAATTATTTTACATGAGCGAAATATAATATTAAAGATTATTAAGCATATTCGGGTTAATGTGCACCAATATGTGGAGTCAAATGAATATATTAGGTCAAATATAAGTTGTAAATACGTTGAAAATAATTAATAAAATAATGATAAAGGAGTTAAATTTGATTTGACACATATCAATGATTTTGGTGACAGGATTATAATGGTGTTGTGGAGACTAAATTTTATTGGATGCTAGGAACTGGTGGAATGTTAATTTTTGTGAGTAGTCTTTACTTGCAATATTATATCTGACGTTGGTATTAAATTAAAACTGTTGATTTTCATTAAATAGAATAATATATATCACATTTCATGCTTATTTAAATTTTATGAAATGATTTTGATGCATTGTAGCATTTCAACTACATACCTAAGTAGGTTTTTTTTTTTTGAAAGTAGACATATTATAAAATTTGGACGAGCTGTCCAATAATCAAAAAGTTACAACTGCAAAGGGAAGACCCTACACAACCCAAGGACCAACTATCTTGAATACAAAATCAACGCCCACTGCGTCACCCACTCACTGAAAGAGTAACCTAAACCTAGATTACTTATGGAGATCCACGTTGCAAACAAAATGTGAGCTCTCTCTGTTACATTTGTAACATTAATATCCGAATTCTTGAAAATACATCTGTTTCTCGCCTCCCACACGGCAGCCCATATAGCAAAAGTGATCAACAGCCAGTAGCTTCGCAGATGAACCGGCTGATCTGCCATCCATGCATGAACATTTGAGCTATTAGGGGGGCGAGGCATCACTAATAAATCCTGCTGCCAGTGACTCCAGACTGTCGTTAAGACCTTGCAGTCCCCAAAAATGTGACGGGCGTCATCATCAGCGACCCTGCAAAGGCAACAGGAAGAAGGAGATAAGTAATGAGAAGGGAATTTCTTCTGAATCTGGGCAGTGCAAATAAGTTTTCCTTGCATGATCAGCCATGCCAAGATTTTATATTTTGTCGGCATTTTGATCTTCCAGATTAAGGCCAAATGAGCATCGATTGTCCGCAGATCCTCTGTAAGGAAAGAACTGTAGCAAGAGCCGGTAGTAAAAGACCCAGACTTGTCTTTGGTCCACTTCCACGTGTCAAGATATGCGGTGAGACGCACAGGCTGAATACTGGAGAGAAGATTGACCAAATCCTCTATTTCCTCGTCCTTGAGCTGTCTTCGCAAGCCCAGATTCCACTCCCCACTACTGATGTTGTCCTCGGAACATCTCCACATCTGAGCTAGACAAGCTGCTGGATCTTGAGAAATTCTGTAAAGTCTTGGAAATTCTTCTTTGAAAGGAAGAGTGGAACACCACGCGTCCTCCCAAAATCTGGCACTCCTCCCATCTCCAACCCTCCATTGAATGTGGGGGCTAAATTTGTCATAAAGGGAGTGGATGAATTTCTAAGGAGATCTGTGTGTCACCTTGGAATTGACTCCTGCAATCATTTCGTTTTGGGAGCAGCCATGAATACTAGCAATAATTTTCCTCCACAACTGATTTTGCTCCTTGGAAAATCTCCAAAGCCATTTAGAAGCAAGAGCATTGTTTCTTGTCATAAGATGGGCTACTCCCAGACCTCCCTCCTCCTTAGGCTTGCAAACCAGCTGCCATCTTACAAGCATTTGGGCCTTCTCAGCTCCTTCGGCCTTCCAAAAGAAACGTCTGATGTTCCTATCGATCTCTTGCTGAACCATTGAGGGCATCCAAAAGATTGACATATCGTACATCGGAAGCGCCTCTAGGACTACTTTGATCAATAATAGTCGGCCACCTCTTGAGAGATAAGAACATTTCCATCCTCCAATCCTTTTGTTAATAATGTGAGTAACTGGCTCCCAAAAAGATATCCGCCTTGGGTTTCACCCAAAAGGCAAGCCTAAATACTTCATTGGCCAATTGACAACAGGAATACGAGCATCTTATGAGCAAGGACCATGTCTGCCTCCTTAATGTTAACGCCTACCATCTGACTTTTGTAGAAATTGATATGCAGGCCAGAAACCAGGGAGAAACTTTCCAATGCCCGAAGAAACATTTCCTAGGTTTTCGAACTGTTGCCCAAAAAGAAGAGGGCATCATCTGCATAGAAAAGATGAGACAGATGGATCTTTTGTTGGCCTACCTCGAAACCTTGAAACCTGAAATGCCTAGCCCTTTCCACGATGCCATGAAGACTGTCTGCTACAAGAATGTACAGGAAAGGGGAAAGGGGACATCCTTGTCTGAGACCTCTTTCGGCAATGATTTTCCCCTTCGGCTGACCGTTAATGAATATGGAATACGAGACTTTAGAAATGCATCCGTATATCCACTTACACCATTTTTCTCCGAAACTTTTTCTCTTCAAAACATAGATGAGATATTTCCATCTGACCGAATCATAAGCCTTAGAGAAATCAATCCTCCACTCTTCGTTAGCAATCAGAATGGCGTCAAAAATTTGTCTCTGATTGACAAAGCCCAGCTGATTTTCTGCTACTGTAACTTGAATCACCTCCCTTAACCTCCTAGCTAGAATCCTAGCAGTGATTTTATACAGGCTAGTGACCAAGCTGATGGGTCTGTAATCTTCCATCTTACCCGGGCAAGCCCTTTTTGGGATTAATTGGTGTAAGTTTCATTAACGCATTTGTTGACAATTCCTGTGGAGTGAAATTCTTGCAATGTTTACATGATTTCTGTCTTCAGGAGATCCCAGTTCTTTTGGTAGAAGAGCATGGTAAAACCGTCTGGGCCTAGAACTTTTTCTCCTTCACAACTGAACACGGCCTCCTTCACTTCCTCCTCCTCGAACGGATTCTCCAGCCACACTCTCTGGCCCTCTAATATGGGATTCCAATCTATCCCATCTATAGCCCACTTGGCTCTATTACCATCAGCAAAAATTTTATTATAATATGCAATGATGTGATTCTGGATGTCCCCCTCCTCCTCCAACAGCACTCCATTTTCGTCCTTAATGCTGGAAATAAACGCCCTTTCCCTTCGAATTGTGACGAGTCTGTGGAAAATTTTCGAGTTAGTGTCCCCTTCCCTAGCCCACTTCACTCTAGCATTCTGTCTAGCCTCCCTTTCGATTCTATTATCAATGGTAATAATCTTTTGGATAATTTCAGACCTTAAAGTCTTATCTCCCTGCTGGATGTGCCCTTGCTCTGCTCTATGGTCTATTTCCTGAATGTTTTGGTGCAACTCCTTCAGCATTTGCTCATCTTCAGCTTTGAAGTTCCTACTCCAGATTTTTAAGTCTACTTTCAACTGCTTTAATTTCTGCATGAATCTATAACCCTTCCATCTCCCTTCAACCAATTTGTGCCACCAGCCTCTTAAATTACTACAAAAGTCCTTCCTGTCCATCCAAGAATGCTCGAATCTGAAGGGAATAGGACCCCACCTCCTAGGTTGTGTGTCCAGTTGAATAGGCCAATGGTCTAATGTATGTCTGTGAAGAGTCGTGTGCCTGCTATTTGGAAAGAGACAATCCCAATCGGCGTTAACCAAGAATCTATCCAATCTTGACAAAGAAGGAAGATCCCGGTTGTTGGACCAAGTGAAGCTAGCGTTCAACAGGTCGACATCTCTCAGATGAAGCTCATTGATAAGATCATCAAATTGTTTCGTGCTGAGAGACAAGGGCCTTTCATGATTCTTTTCCTCCATACATCTTATAGCGTTAAAATCCCCTCCTATACACCAAGGCCTGGAAAGGAATTCTGAAAGCGCCGCCAACTCATCCCAGAAGGAGACTCTGTCCTTGTCAGAACAAGGGCCATAAACTGCGGTGAACCACCAACTGCAGCTACTCAGGTGACAGATTTGGATCGAAAGGGAGTGACTACCATAGAAATGGTCTATGACAGTGATGAATCTAGTATCCCAAGCGACTAAAATTCCCCCGGCTGAGCCATCGGCGGGAATTTGGAGCCAATTGCAGAACCTTTTCCTCCACACGAGGCCTATAGTCTCTTGGGAAAAGCGGCCTCGTTTTGTTTCCTGAATGGAAATTATGTGAGGGGCAGCTGAACGGAAGACTTTCCTGATCATACCACACTTTTGACTGGAGCCTAGCCCCCTGATGTTCCAGGAAATTATCTTCATCAAGACCACGAAACCCCCGACCTGCCTGATCCATTACTCCGTATCTACTAACCGAAGAAGTTGAATATCTATCTCCTTCAAGAATCGGGCCACTCTATCAGATTGGGATGTGCCCTTCCCTTCCTGGTTTGACTTGCCCACTTCTGCTTTGTAAGAACATTCGCCCACTTCTAGAACTCTAGCCTCTTCGTCCTTCTCCTTCTGTCTTGTTGGGCTTGCTGAAGATTCACCTGCATCATTAGTAGGAGATGGGAATCGAATAACTGAGCGTACCTTTGGATTCCAATGCCTCTCTCCCGTACTTGGCATGTGCAGGTTTGTTCCTTCATCTTCAAACTCCCTACCTAGCCATCTCGGGGTGACGAAAGGAGTCTCCGGAACGTATTCTTCAAAATCAGAAGGGTAAATAATGGGTTCTTTTCCTTTCCTTTGGGTCTCGGATGGGCTCATTAGTTCGACCCAAATATTAGCTTCCTTGTCTTGGCTGGCCTTCCTTCTCGAATATGTTCTGAGACTCGGTCTTGCTAAAGTCTTAGATGGACTTCTGTCTTCATCCAGTATGAATTTCTCTTTTGTGGGCCCCTCCCTTGATAACAGGCCCAGATCCTTCGGCTCCATCCTTTCAGTTCTGGGCTTCTCAACACGGCTCGTATCATTTTGTTGATCCAGATCAGAATCGTGGATCTCAATACGATTCAGGTAACCCGTTGGAACATCCAAATCCGAAACCCGCAAGTCGCAGTTCCTCCTCCTCACGCCATCCCTGCTTTGCGTCAACTGTCTTAGCCTCAGTCTGATGGAACGGTGCCGAACTTCACCCACCGCCCTGTGACTTTTGACTTTCGAACGTCGATCATGATATCTGTTAGGTTGAGGTGACTCAACGTCAGTCTTGTCCTTTGTCGTCTGCTTCTGCTTCTCCAATCGACGCCGCTTCTCCGCCGTCTGCTTCTGCTTCTCCGACCGCCGCCGCTTCTCCGTCTCCGACGATTCTCCCCTAGCCTTCAATTTTCGAGCTTTCTCTCTCTTCTTCTCCCTCTTTCTATCATTCTCTCTTGCCTCTTCCACCTATTTCTTTTGAAGGTCGTGGAGCCGCAACACGGTAACGCTGTCATCATCATAAATTTCCAGTTCCGCCGGTAGAAAGCCAGTTCGAGAACCCCTAACCTTGATGATGGTCAGTTCTTTTGATCTGTTGTTTAGAGTGACTTCTGCTACGTCAAGAAGTCCACCACACTCCTCAGCAACTTGCTCTATGAAGTGGATACCCCATTTTTCTGCAGGGATACCTTCAATGCCGATCCAGCTGTCTTTGCAAGCGATTTGACGCCGTTCCCATAGCTCAAAGTCGTTCCAATCTTCGATGATCAGCTCCGTCCTGAACAAAGGTTGAGGAGGACCCTTGAGTCTAGATGTTTCGTCCCCGTTCCATGTATGAATCAGAGCCCTAGCTGCGTGAACCACCGTCAAGTGGATGTCTCTGCCCAGAACCTCAGCCAACTTCTCTTCGACTTCCTCCCAACTGTAGCTATCCGTGATTCTTGTGACTTTGAATTTTTCGGACCTGATATCCGGTTTTTGTTTTGCTTGTCTTTTTGTCTCCATATCGGTTCGGATGTCACTGGGTCCCTCTTGTGCTCTTCGTTCCTTATCAGTGAGAACCGACTCTTGACGCATGGTGGTGTGCCTTTGGAGCGTGTGCAGATTTGTCTTCTCCAGGAAACTGTTCACTTGACGAGTGTTACTTTTATTCTCCTGTTTGATGTCGTCTAGTGCATGGAACAGTTTGTACCACGTATCACACTTCGTGTCTTCTGGAATGAGAATATTTTGAAACGCTCCCGTATGTACCTTAGTAAGTTTCATGAAGCTTCCCCTTAAATTGGTATAAGTCTCGATAAACAAAGTGTAATTGTCTCCTCGTCTGGATTCCTTAAATACACCGTTCCTATCTGCCTTTATTGCCAGCAACGCCTTATTGGTGAGCCAATCTAAATCGCGTTTACTCATTAACAACGCATACGTCGAAGTTCTGGTCTTCTCCTGAATAATGACTTCTTCTCCGAACCTGGACCCCTCAACTATCAAATTCTTGAATCTTGAGTCAAAGTTGTGAACTATCCAGTTTTTTTTATCTCCCTTAATCCTCTTCTCGAAGTTCCTATTCTTTGCTTCTACACCGCGCCTCCCACGTGCCACCTCTATCCATTGATTCTCTTCTTCCTCCTTCCCGATGAGAGCATTTCTGTATGTGCCAAGTTCCACGTTCCAGTTGACGTTCCGAACTCCTCATTTCTAACTACATACCTAAGTAGGTTATTGACATGGAAGCATTTCTATTAGTCATAATCTCAGGGAATAGACTCACAAGATTGACCATTGTAATAATTTTGGTTGGTGCATTCTTGGCATGAAATAAATGAGATAAAAATTAATAAATAATTGGATAACTAGATGTCCAATGCACTCCTCATTTGCGCAATGAGGAGTAAATTCGCTTTGTTATCTAAAAGGAAGGAGATGATCATGTTTTTAAAAAGATTGCACATTATTAAAATTGAATGCATGTTCAAACATTACATTATGCATGTATGTTATGTTTATTTCATTTTGCAAGTGATTTGAAATTTGTTTTACTTCGCATGTTTTGTACATATGATGGTTGTATAATATCATAAGTCAGATTATTCACTGAGTTTGTTGTTTGCTCACTCTATTTTTCATTATTTTCTCCAGGTTCTAAAACAAAAAGGGAAAAGGGGAAATGATGTAAAATTATTATTAATTTATTTTGAAGTTAATAGTATGTGAAAATTATAATAATTAGTCAGATTACTATTTTGGAAGATGTATGTAGATGTGTTATCATCTGAAAGTGAAGTCAAAACAGATTATGGATTGTGTGGATGTATGCTAATTTTATAAAGAAATATATGGTTCTTTTTATATTGATTGTGATTATCAAGTGATTTAAATTTGGTGACATGTTATATTTTTAGAGGAGACATTGTCAAAATTTTCCAGAATAATTGGGTTATTTGGTTGGGAAGGCTTACAGGGTTTCCTGATATGTCAGGGTTCTAACATGTTTGGAAATTCTGCGTCGATCGTGATGTCACCTGAGAAGGGGTCGCGACACTACATATCCATATTCAGATTGGCAAAGAAGGTGGCTGCCAAGATTGAAAGACATGCGAAATTTCCTATGAAAATATGAGGGTTCTAAGAATGGACAGAATACGGTAAACTGGGCACAGGTTTGCAAAACAGTCCAGAATGGAAGCCTGAGTATAGGGGGTATGGTTAGAAGGAATGTGGCGTTAAGGAAAAAATGGTTGTTGCAAATGATGGACAAACTAGGTTCAATGTCGGCTAGGATAGTTTGGAGTATACATGGCTCGAAAGCTTTTGGGAGAGAAGTTGGTTAAACAAAAAATGTAGCTACAAATCTCCTTGGAAGGATATAAACATCCTATATGGGCAAATTCGGCCTCACATCAGATGAAAGATTGGAAAATGCGATAATGTTGGTTTTTAGGACGATGTATGGTGTGGACGGGAGAAGCTGAAGGATACCTTCCCTAATATATATGGTATGTCAATGAAGCATGAAGCTTCGGTCTCTAATTTTAAAATATGCAACACTAGAAGAGACCGCACACAATGGGACTAGAATCTTCACCTGTATAGAAATGTAGGGAGGAACATACGGAAGAGTTAAGTAAACTAGATTGCACGGGTTTCACCTCCAAGAAATAGAGGACGAGGATAGACTAGTTTGGAATGGAGAGACCAGCACAACATTCTCTGTGAAGTCTGCTATGGAGAAATTGACAGCTCAGTAGAGAGAGCAGACAATCATTCCAGCAGAATTCATATGGAAGACCAAAGCCCCTTTAAAAGCAAGGATCCTAACGTGGTTGATTAGTCTTAATAAGCTAAAGACCACGAAAAATCTCCAAAAGCGGCTTCCAACTTATATGCTAAATCCATCTATATGTATAATGTGCAGGAACAATCAGGAGACTACCAAGCATCTATTCGATGCGTGTAAGGTGACGATGGAGATTTGGCCACAATGGAATCAACAAAGCTAGAGTATTTGTCCGCCATCTGAAGATGCCCTGTTTTAAATTCCATAAGGCGCAAAAACGGCCAAAGTCCATCAATACTGGAAGGTGATTTTGCTAACAGTTTGATATGTTGTTCGAGAGGAAAGAAACAACATTTTTTTTTTTTTTTTGGGGAAAGGAGACGTTGGAGAGGATGCTATGGGAGAGGTCCGAATTTTGTTTGTTACATGGACCTCTAGTTCTAAATTAGGAAAGGGGTCTACTTTTGGCAATTGGCTTTGTAAAGTGGGGACTATTTTACAATCTTTTAACATATGTAACTAAATCTGGATACCTTATCCGACATTTTATATTACCTTTCTCTATATATATAGTTTTTATTTTCAAAAAAAAATTGGAAGATTAACAAGTTGGACCTCTAAATATGTACTAATATCAACACCCACATCAAATCCAAGTCATCTATACTCATAACTAATAAGCTATATCAAGTTCTTGACGCAAAAGTTCACCGCTCAACTAACAAAATGAAAATATGAGATTGTAACAAAATTGCCCCTAGAGCCAAAAACTAGTACTAGTGTAAAAATGGTTTATTAGGCTACTCAAGGTCATTTGAGGAAAACTATTGATGTGTTTCAAGATACACAAGAAGATTATCAACACAATTGGGAACAACTCTCAAAACAACAATTCGACGGAAGTTGAGTGAAATCTAAGAGACAAAACAAGTAAATGTCAAGTGGAGATTACTCACTTACCCAACAGCAAAATGAAGCTTTTAAATATGGGCAACGTAAAGAAAGCATCAGAGGACACCTGCTGCCTTTGTCTTAAAGTTCAAGCTGAGCGCGTATATGGGCCATTAAATTGTTTTGAACCATATACAAATAATTTTCTCTCTGCATATCACGTGACAGTTCACAAGGTAATGGTTGAGAAGGAACTAAGCCAAGAACATGTTTTCATGTCCTTTAACTTTCTTGCTGCTCAATGGTTTATGGACATGGTGAAATGGAAATCATAAAAGATGGAAGCCTTTGATACGATACAGCAAAGGGAACAATTTCATACAACTCTATGTGTTTGGCCTCCTCATGCAAGCTATCCAACCTGGAATATTGGTTGAAAGGGTGGGAGCCAATTTTATTTTCTTTGTAACTTTGGTCTGTTCACCCTAGTTTTTGTTGGGACCCTCTATTGTACAATTACATTTAAACAATCAATAAAATTTCTGCTTCTTGTCAAGAAAAGAGAAACCAAAAGAAAAAAAAAAAAAAAACTAAACAAAAACTAAACTAAAAGATGAAGGTGGTTATGGAATCTCTTCTCAAAAAAAAAAAAAAACAAAAAAAAAGGTGGTCCTGATATCAAAGTTTCACGACAGTCCAGCTATTCTAGTAATTGAAGAGTATTACTAGTTATATTTGTTTGATATGGCATCACCTATTGTATGGAGCAGTCTGTTCCTACAAAGTTTCATCATCCTGAACACCATGAAAAACTCCCTGCACTATTTCTTCCATCCTCATCCTTAATTATGTTATAAACTTAGAGGTTTCAAGTCCACCAGCCTGATCTTCCAAGCTACGAGTAATAGAGGCCAAATAAATCAATTATGCACAATAAAATTAAGAATTACAAAAAATTTCTAAGAAAAATACTGTCTAGAAAAAAAAATAGCAAGACAAAATCAGAAGATCAAGCAATAATGGAATAACTACTTCCACCAACGTATTAAAAAATATTCAATAAATGAAAAGGCCACAACTCATGTGGCATGTTGTGCACCATTTAGCATTTAAAAAACGATTCAAAGGAATAACTAAATTGAATTACTAACCTTTACCATGGTGTCTCGCATAAAATCATATTCAAACCGTTTTAGCTGGAGTTGAAGTACAGGTGGGAAATCAATGAACAAGACACCCTTCTTAGCATCCTAAAAATGCCAAACAAGCATATTGAGAATTCATTGTTCTAAAAAATGTATATTTTTTTTAGAAACAGAAACTATATATTAATAAAAAAGATCATACAAGCAGCTGGAATTAATAAAAAATGAATACATTATGTCATTGAATTGTGCAGTACACTGCTCACTGTCTTATTGTACAATGTTCAAAAATTGCAAATATGCTTTAAACACAACTTAAATGCCCAAGTCACATATTTCCATAGTATAATGCTTTTTTGTTTAATTTAATTTTCTAAGTAGTATCTATAGTTTTTTTAAAAAACAAAAATATTTTTTTTCCAAAGAATAGAAGTGTGTAAATGTGTATTATTGAAAAATGTAAATGAGAGTAGAGAATGATAAAAATGTTAGGAATTACGAGTGATAAGGCTAAAATAAAAAGATTAAAAAAAAAATAAACTGCAGGAAGGGCAAAGACATCATAATAGAAGACATAGAGAAAAAGCGCGTTGGAAGTAGAAAGAAAATTTATTACAACACATAATAATAAAGGTAGCATGAGATACATCAAAAGAAAGGCCACAAAAAAGCGCTACAATGAATAATATTTTCTATGGTAGGATTAGGGGTCTAACCAAACCCAAACACTTGATCCAAACATTTTGCGTCAAGTTGGAACAGGTTTGAAAAGGTGCACCAGTTAGTATTCAACGAATAAAGACATCATAGTACAAGAAATAGAGAAAAACTGGGGAGGATGTAGAAAGAAAATTTATTATATCATAACTTTTAACAATAGTAAAAACATTTTGAATAATAATAAACGTAACATGAGATTCAACAAAAGGAAGGACAAAAAATGAGCATTACAAGGAATTATATTTTGTATGGTAGGACTAGGGCCTAACCAAACCCAAACACCCAATCCAACCATTTTGATTCAAGTTGGATCTAGTTTAAAAAGGGCAAGTCGGTTTTTTACTAACCTCACAAAAAACAAGTCAAGTCTCAAGTCTAGCTAAAACTTTATGGGGTCAACCCGGCCCAACTAACTCTATTAAGACATGCACTTTTGCATGTGTTTAACATGTAGTTAATATAAAGATTTGTTTGCACTTTGACAAGTATCATAAGAAATGGTTATTATATGGGTGTCCTATTGAAGAATTTAGGAGAGAAGCAATTTTTTTCCATGTGGAACTAAATAAAAGTGGGTTTCCCACTTCAATCAACTTTTTTTCTTTTTTTGAAAATAAACTATAGAACATATTACTACATAAGAAGTTACCAGATGAGGAATCATTTTTTTTAAAAGAAACCAAGAGATATATTAATGATCAGATAGAAGTACATTCCAAATGAGATATCTGGAAAGAGCAAAACAATAATTACAAAAAGCTAATAATACCCCCCCTACAAAGCCAGTCCCCGAAGTCATACCATTTCCCTAACTTAGAAACAAAGATCAATATAGCAAATAGAATGTTAGACCTCTACCAAACAAAACGAGGCTGTTTTTTCTTTTTCCTCAAAAATCCTCGCATTCCTTTCTTCCCATATGGAATACCAGATAGCAAACAAAATTAACTTCTACAACTAATAAGTCTTTGAGATTGAAACTGCTTCCAGGATTTGGACAGGGTTATCTGAAGAAGGAGGTACAAAACCTCTGTGTTTCAGATTCCACCAGCTCCATAATTGCTTCACCACCTTGCAATCCCCAAAAACGTGTTGAACTGTCTTGAAATCATTCCTACACATGACACAAATTGAGGGACTCAAATAACGGTTAGGAAAATGTATTTGAAGATTGTCATTTGTATTCAGCTTGCGTAAGCTGATAGGCCAAGCCAATATATGAGCTTTTGTGGGGGTTTTGGTCTTGCAAATGAATTATGCTGAAATGGAAGGTTGCTGGTTGCTCTCATCACTTAATATTTCTAAGAAAGACTTCATAGAAGAATTCTTGTTTGTTTCTCTGATCCATTGAGGACAATCTTCTGTAACTGATTCTCAAGATGAAAGTTGTGTAGCATTGTTAGAAGCTCTCCCATTTCCCTCACATGGGCTTCCCCAATGTTTCTCCTTAGATGTAAATTCCATCCCTAATGAAATCTTCCTTCTTCCATCATGCTGGTTCTGAAATCAGAAATTGGGGCAAATTGCTTGGTTGAACCAGATGAGGAATCTAGAAAGCAACAAAATTACATGGTGTGCGAAATGTTTTGACAGTTGCCTAGCCAATCCCCGAAGCTATATTCTTTGCTAAGTTTTGTATTATAGATCCAAGTACAAAACAAAATATTAAATCTACCCATGTACTAGTAACATTTTTACAAACATTATTAAATAGTCCACTATTTCACTCCTCCCAAATGTGGAACCAAATAGCCAAAGATATTATTCTCATATATGTAATAATGTTTTTGGGTTGGTTATACTCATCCTCCTACAAGTCGACCCCCAACATCATCGTCTCGATAATGTGGCATTCCTATTACCATCGATTCCAGATTTCTGTCAAGAAGCTAAACCTGCTGAAGAGATGATTTGTCGTCTCCTCATCCCTCCTACGCAAGCAGCACATGGAGGGTTGCACATAGTGGTTAGGAAATTTCTATCGCATGATCTCAACAGTATTGAGTTTATTAAGGAAAATGAGTCATGCTAACAGCTTGCCTTTGGTTGGAACTTTAGCCTTCCAAACTAGGTGGGCTTGTTCCAAGAGGGTAGCGTTATCCCTATAGTTATCCAGTTGTCTAGTGAAGGATTTACAATGAAGGCATTGTCTTTTTCCCCAATCCACTCAATTTTATCTACGGCTTATCACCGGCAATCTGTTCAAGGTTCCAAACTCAACGGTGGCAACTAAACACACGAACCGAACCCCACCCCATTTCGGGTTGATGTCTTGTTCGAAAAATTCGAGAATCCAAATTGGGTAGTCATATCATAAGGAAAAAAAGAATTTTTTTTTATTGAAACATGTTCGTTCATTTTTATTACTTTCTTGTTTATTACTTTCTTCAGAATAGTAAGTTATACTCTATCCTCCCGAAGTTCATTCTCCAAGGACTCCTTTAAATCATTCTAGGGGATTTCTTCCAATCTCCTTATTTAATGATCTCAATGATCTCATTAGAAATCATGGAGAGACAATTCCTATTTAATCACTTAATTTGGCTTTTTGACCCCATATTGTAAGGTGGATCTCGAAAGATATGAAAGATCTCCCTCCAAGCCATACATACAACTTTCATCGAATACAGCTTTCCACAAAATTCCATACTCGATCTCATCAATGGATACAAAACACTCACGCCTTAGCGCCTAGTGCAACAGCTCCTGGTGCAACAACAGGCACCAGATTGACTTGGCTCCCTTCTAGGGAGGATACTAATCGCAGCGAGAATGGAATTTTCACAATGACGACAAATACCTCTGATATGATTTGAGAATCAAAACAATTCTTGTACCCCCAAAATTTATTTTTTTTTAGAATCATTAAAAGAAAGAATCAAATGATTTTGTTGATACATTAGAGCAATTAAACAGTTTAATAAGATCCGCGACTCCTTGAACCTAGCTATCCTGGATATTCCTGTTGATATACAAATTCCACGCCCAACTCTCCCTCCCCCTTTCCCTAGTATGATGTACGAACTCTGAGATAGGAGCTTTGTGTTTTTCAAAGAGTTTATAGCGAGTTGGAAATATGTCCTTAAGGCCATTTGTGCCGCACCATTTGTCTTCCCATAACTGAGCCTCTTCCCCATTGCCCACTTTCCATCGTAGCTAGGATCTAAATAGTAGGTACAAGGCTACAATAGATTTTCAAGGAGACCGTCTGCTACATTTTTTATTCATCTCCACCTCCCTTCCTCTGGCTTGCTGACCATGAATGCTTTTAATGATTCGAGTCCATCGTGTTCCTAGCGGCTTGTACATCCTTCAAAGCCATTTTCCCATCAAGGCCTTATTCCTAGTTATAATGTTTCCCACACCCAAGCCCCATTTTTGAACATCACGGCAAACTTCGTCTCATTTAACCACCAAGTGTTGTCCCTCCTCCTTACCCTCCTGCTTCCAAAGGAATTGACACATGCTCTGTTCAACTCTGCAAGCTACACCATTAGACATTTTGCATAAGGATAGGAAGTATGTTGGGTTGGCCTCCAAAATAGTTTTCAGCAGTAGTATTCTTCCCCCTCTAAACAGATAACTCCCTTTCCAACCTTCTATTCTCTTAGAGACTGTTTAGACCATGGAATTCTAGAAATCTATTTTATTGGGGCCGCCTCCCAAAGGCAATCCCAAATATTTTAAGGGTCATTTCCCCACCGACACTTTCAGATTTGCAGCCAAGCCTTCAATCTCTGCCACTCCCATATTAATTCCCACCAATTGGCTTTTTGCCGAATTTATTGATAATCCAGATATGAAGCAAGAAGCATGCAGTGCATCTGTTACCTTCTCTGTTTCCTTGTTGTCATTCTTTATGAAAGTTAAGCCATCGTCTGCGAAGAGAATGTGGGTAAAATGAATATTGTGCTTTCCTATTTTCAGTCCTTCTATCTTTTGCTTTGCTACTGACTTCTCCATTATTCTTGTAAATGCATCAGCTACCAACGTAAATAGAAAGGGGGATAGTGAGTACCCTTGTCTAAAAACCCCTCTGTCCTTGAAACTTTCCCTTGGGTCTACCATTGATGAAGATAGAATAGGTGATTGAGGTTAGGCAGACTAAGATCCACCATCTCCGCTTTACTATTCTCTATTGTTGTGAACAGTACATGCGTAAGCTTGAACCTGAAGGAACTCCAAGGAATCCTTCAGTGAAGAAGATATCAAGACTATATGAAGCTTTTAAGTTTTGTTTGGAAGATCTTGGGATTTGGCCAGATTATAAGGCTGTCGAGTCACTGTCAGCTCCTGAAAACTTTTGGGTGAATCGGTCTGGTGAAATAATTGCTAGAGGAAAGGGCGACGATGGGAAACGATCGAAGGCGACGAAGTGACGACCAAAGGCGATGGAGTGACGAACGACGAAGAAGAAACGAACGGCGACAAGGAAATGAAGTAAGCAGAAAACGATGGAACGAGGAGCTTTGGTCACGGAAAACACACGCAGGAAAACAAGCAAAGTACACAGGAAAACCAGAGGAGATCTTAGTGGAAAAACGAAGGTATAGCAAGTCTGAAAGCGAAGAGGAAGCATATAAGGAAAGAAAGAAGGTAAACGAGGAACAATGGTACAGGCGATGGAAGACGGTTGACGGATGGCCAAAAGATACGTGGAAAGATATCTTCCTTAGAGACGAGAAAGAGGACAAAGAGGAAGGATGGACCGTAGTCCAAAGAAGAAAGAAAAGACGAATCCAGAAACAACCGGTAACCCACAAGACCAGTTTCCGAAAAAAGGAGGACACACGTAGGAGAGATCGAGCTGGACGGGTAAATAAGTGCACAGTATGGAAGACGAGGAATGGGGAATGGAACTACACCTCGTTCCAAACGAAGTTTTAATTCTTTTCACTATGTCATTCCCGAGATAGCAAGGAAGTCTTAATACAGGAAGTGACAAAAACCAAACACTACACCATAGTAATTAATAAAGAACCAATAGCCTGGTTCAGGAAGAAGGTGGAGACGATTATCAAAGGGGAGACAAATACTAAAACCACTGGGGTTTTTCAGGGAACAGGATACAACCTGATCATGGAGGTGCTGGTAAATGAAAGGGGAAGATGCATTAAACTGACGAAAATGGCCAATAGGCAAGTGGAAAGCATTCTAGTTCCAGAGGAATCAACAAAGGAGGCATGGAGAAAGCTGTGGAAAGCATTGGACGACGTCATAGAAGAAGCAGTCACGAGGAAAACGAGGGAGGAGTTTAAAGAATACCAGAGGAATAAGGAGCAGCAGGAAAAGAAAGGACAGGTGGCAGGGGAAGAAGATAGAACCAACAAAGGAGAAGTTTGGCGAAGAGAGGAAGAAGGTAATGGCAGACTACGAAGAACCATAAGGGAGGAAGGCAGGGATGAGAGAAGGGGAGATGGAAGAAGGCAACAAGCAAATCTCAAGAGATTTATCATCATACGAACCTCGGATGAAACCTCATGGAAGGTGATCGAACAGTCGATTCGTCAGATGTTGAAGAGGGAAATATTTATAAGCAAGCTGGATGCTGCGAGGGGGATTCTTTATTGCAAAAATAAAGAAGAAATGAAATACCTGCGGGCTAGGAAATATCAAACACAAATTGGAGGATTTTACCTGGAGGAATGGTCACAGGAACAGGTAGAAAGCGGAGGACAAGTAGCTTGTAGGAACAATTGGATGGGGATAGAAGGAATCAGAGCGCAGAAGTGGAATATCTACAATTTTGGGAAGATTGGAGAGGCATGCGGTGGTTTGATAGATATTGCACATGTAACTAGATCCTCAGAGTCGATGAAGATGGCATTCATACAGCTAAGAGGACACGAATCAGGTTTTCTACCAAGATACTTTGAAATTTATGATGATACGGGAGTGCAGGAGTTGAGACTAGTTGAGCTTGAAAGAAACTGGGCATCGGAAATCAGTGAACTGCGCCTGAAAATTCTGGATGAGTTCGCCGGAAAACACAAAGGTAGCCTATCAGCTGCTCGGAAATGGAAGTACGGTGGCCGGAGAAGCGACGAGGTCGAAATCTCGAGCGGCGAAGAGGACGACACGGATCTCGAGACAGACCAGATGACAAGAAATAAGATAATTCAGAGGTTAGACGGCGCGACAGGACAAGGCAACAAAAAAAGTGAGGATGGTAGGTCAACGGATCAGGATCGATTAGGGGCGAATCAGGACGAAAATATCCAGAGGGAAAAGCAAACAGAGGAGCGAAAGACCCTGAGTACACGACAAAAACACTCAGGAATGTGGGCTCAAATGATGGAGCAGACTATGAACGAAAGGGCCAAAGTAACAGGCCCACACACGCAAGATGGACCAGCAGTTAATGAGGGAGGCGAGGATTACCCTAACAGAAGCCCACAAAGGAAGAAACTATACAACACGGGCCAGCAAGCAACAAGCCCACACTCAGGATCTACCAAAGAGCCACTAATAAAGCCCAGAGGAATAAAAAGGGGATAATGGCCTATTGGCCTGGGCAGCTAGAGACGAGTGAGTCTGATATTGTATCGAAATCAGACTATAATGCATGCATGGATAATCTAGAGACAGAATACGTGGCGCAGACATGCATAGAAGAAGACGAAGAAGCCTTTGATGCAGGAATGACACAGGACGAGAAGCAGGAACCGGAAGTGGAAATGAACCAGGTATGTTTCACTCACTCAGATCCCACACACTCTTCCTCTTCTTGGGGGGTAGAAGGGAAAAGGGATGTCTGCGTACAACAAAGTGAGAGAAAGGAAGGACAGGACAATACCGACAAAGGCAGAGGCGTTCAGCAACAAAAGATGCTAATGACAGAAGGAGAACAACAAATGATATCAAGTCAGAGGAGTTATGAAAATGACTGAAACACACAAATGGCAGAATATCAAAGAATCAGCGAATTTCTGCTATCGATTAAAGCCCAACTAATAGCAGCATAACGGGTTGGGCTGATATTATTTGGGGACGTCTTGAATCATGAAGATTCTTAGCTGGAATATCAGAGGATGTGGGTCGGACTCTAAAAGAAGAGCAATCAGGTGTGTAATTTCAGCTGCAAAAGCAGACTTGATAGCTCTTCAGGAAACCAAAAAGAGCGTAGTGAATCAAGAATTAATCGGAGCCATTTGGAAGAAAAGATTTGTGGATTGGAATTATTTGCCGGCAGAGGGCACATCAGGAGGGATCCTGATAATGTGGGACGTCAGAAATATGACAGTGGAAGAAAGATGGGAAGGAACCTACTCGATAACAGTCAAAATTAACAGTAAGGACATGGGAAGCTGGTGGTATACAGCCATTTATGGCCCTTGCGACAATGAGGACAAGGAAAACTGTCTCATTGAGCTAGCAGCAGTTTCTAGCTATGTCCAGGGACCTTCGTGCCTGAGAGGAGACTTCAACATGGTTAGAAACATGGAGGAAAAGAAAGGCAGCAAATGTATCACAAAGTCTATGGAGAAGTTTGATGCTTGGATTCAGGAAATGAATCTGCAGGAACCGGACATGAGAAACATCTCATTCACATGGAGCAATGATCAAGACCACCCAGCAATGTCTAAGATAGACAGATTCCTGTATAATGATAAGTGGGTAGATCTTTTCAAGAATCAAAAAGTGTGGGGATTGCAAAGAATAACATCGGATCATTGGCCTATCCTTTTGGATACGGAGGAAAGCAAGTGGGGTCCAGCCTCGTTTAGACTAGAGAATTCATGGCTCCAACAAAAGAGTTTTCAGGAGTTAATCAGGAAGGAATGGGCGAAGGATACTAGTCAGGGATGGGCAGGATATAGGATGATGTCCAAATTAAGAAATCTCAAGGAAAAAATAAAGATATGGAGACAAGGTCAAGGTGATAACATACCGAAATCTAACAGATAAACTAATTCAAGTGGACGAGAATCTGCAATCTAAAGACAGGCCGGAGTTAATCCAGGAAAGAAGGAAAATAGTAGAAGAAATGCAGACTACTCAGACTATCTTGGAAAGGAAACTTGGGCAAAGGGCAAAACTAAAATGGGCAAGAGAAGGAGAAATCAACAGCAAATTTTTTTCATAGGATTCTCTCCCTCAAAAGAGCCAGAGCTTCAATTACAAAATTAGAGGATCATGAAGGTAACCTGCACGAAGATGAGGAGAAAATAGAAAGAATGATCTTAGAGTATTTCACAATTCAGTATCAGGAGTTGAATTATCACAAATGGCGGGTTGATGGGATTAACTGGCATGGAATCTCTGAGGAAGATAGCAAATGGCTGGAACGGGACTTCGAGGAAGAAGAAATTAAAGAGGCTGTGTTCAGCTGTGAGGGAAGGAAAGCCCCAGGACCTGATGGATACACAATGGCTTTTTTCCAAATGGAGTGGGAGGCAGTTAAACATGACATCCTGGAGTGTATGAAGGAATTTCATAAGGATGGAATTATTAACAGGAGAGTTAATGAAACATATATATGTCTAATCCCTAAGAAGATCAACTCCTTAAGGGTGGAGGACTTTAGGCCAATTAGCCTCACTACGAGCATATATAAAATAATAGCTAAGACTTTAGCTAACAGATTAAGAAACGTCCTGACTTCTACAATCAGCGAGCATCAACTAGCTTTTGTTAGAGGCAGACAAATAACAGAAGCAGTGTTGATAGTGAATGAAGCAGTCGAGGACTATAGAGTTAATGGCAGACAAGGTCTCCTTCTAAAAGTTGACTTTGCAAAAGCATACGACTCAGTTCGTTGGCAATTCCTCGACTACATATTAGAGGAAAAAGGATTTGGAACCACATGGAGGAAGTGGATACAGGGATGCCTCAAAACTACAAACTTCTCAATTTTTCTGAATGGAAGACCTAGAGGGAAGATAGCTGGACACAGAGGACTGAGACAGAACGATCCACTATCCCCATTCCTGTACACTATTGTAGCAGACAATTTTACAAAATCTTGGAGAAAGTTGTTCAGTCAAAGAAAGTTCAGGGTATGCTGGTAGGCAAAGACAGATACCAACTAACTCACCTTCTGTTTGCAGATGATTGCCTTATTTTCATGGAAAACAGTAGGGAGGAAGTCCAAACAATGTGGAAAGTGTTGCAAACATTCTGCTTTTTGTCAGGATTAAAAATAAATTGATCAAAAAGCCAGTTATTGGGAATTAACATACCAAAGGAGGAAGTTGACAACCTGACCGACATGCTGCAAATAGGACAAGGGGAATGGCCTACGATGTACTTGGGAATGCCTCTAGGAGGAAATCCCTACAAGATGGGATTTTGGGACGCCGTGATTAAGACCGTGAAAAGAAGAGCTGCGGGCTGGAAGAAAAGTTATCTCTCTAGAGGGGAAAGAATGTTGCTCCTAAAATCAGTTCTGAAAGCTTTGCCAACCTACTATATGTCCTTGTTTAAAATTCCAAAATCGGTGGCTCATATCTTGGAAACGCACATGAGAAACTTTCTATGGAAAAACGAGGATGTTGAATCTAGAATAAACATGGTCAACTGGGCACAAGTCTGTAGACCTAAAGAAAAAGGAGGTCTAGGCATAGGAGGGATTCAGGTGAAAAAATATGGCTCTGAGGAGGAAGTGGATATGGAAAATGATGGAGCAACCAAACTCAATGTGGGTGAAGGTGATCCAAAGTGTTCATGGTAGGAAGGCCTTTGGAAGAGAGGTGGGCCAAAACAAAAGAAGCAGCCACAAATCCCCTTGGAAAGGAATTCACGGCCTTTATGAGAAAATGCGACCGTATATTAGCTGGAAAATAGGCCAAGGAAACTATGTAGCATTTTGGGAAGATAGATGGTGTGGCCGAGTAAAGTTAAAAGAAAAGTACCCCAACTTGAAGCTGGAAAATAGGCCAAGGAAACTGTGTAGCATTTCAAATAAACATGAAGCTGCCATCTCCCAATTTAGGACCACAAATGACAGCGGAACAGATGGTCAAGGTGGATGGAATCTACACATAGGGGGGAAAACATTGGGGAGAACCGGATGGAGGAACTGGGTCAATTACTAAATGATCTTCAAGAATTCCAATGGAATGAAGATGGAGGGGAAGATAGGCCAGTATGGGACGGAGGAAAGGAGAACTACTTCACAGTGAGATCATTTATGGAAAGGATCCTACAAGAAGAATTGGGGACAACAGCAAACCATCCCATTCATATATGGAACATAAAAGTTCCTCTGAAAGTGAAACTATTCCTATGGCAATGGGGGCTAGATAAACTGAAAACAAGAGAAAACCTTCAAAGACGCCTCCCTAATTATTATCTAAATCCTTCTATTTGTCTCATGTGCAGGGAGAACGTGGACAGCTCAAAACATCTCTTTACGGAATGCAAGGTGACTATCGCAATATGGCAGAAATGGTCAAATCTGAACCCAAACATCATCCCTCCCACTGATTCAGAGATTCACCAAGGGGCGGCAAGTGGAAATCTGTCTAGAATAAAGCAGTACTGGAGAGTTCTCATGGTAGCAATATGGTACACGGTGTGGGAGGAGAGGAACGCTAGGATGTTCAAGGAAAAGAAGAAGGAAATCCACATGATATGGGAGAGATCCAACACATTGTTTGCTTCATGGATATCTACGTCAAATCTCTCGCTGGGATTGTCTTTTGGGGAATGGTTGAGGAATGGGGGAAACATTCTACAATCATTGTAATCGGTGTATTTTGCTTTTGTGTTGGATTTCTCATCCGACAATGTACTTAATTCTATATTAATATAATATACTTTTGAGTTTCTGTTCAAAAAAAAAAGATCCACCATCTCCATTTAGCTCCAAAACCCTTTACCTTCATCACATAATCCACAAAACTCCACCTGACCAAATCAAAAGCTTTGGCAAAGTCAACTTTGAGAATGATACCGATTTTAGTTTCCACCCGGCAATTTTCTACTACTTCATTGGCAATTAGGATGGCATCCAGGATCTGCTTGTCCTTGACGAATGCCATCTGCAACTCACTCACTGTGTACTGCAAGATACTCCTTAGTCTGTTAGAAAGGGTTTTTGCTATGATTTGTAGATACTGGTTATCAAACTTATTGGTCAAAAATCCATGACCCTGATTGAGTTGTGCTTCTTGGCAATGAGACAAAGATATGTCTCACTAACCCGTTTATTGATGATGGCAACATGGTAGATTTCAATCATGTAGTCGTAAATGTCCTTTTTAACTGTCTCCCACTCCTTCTAAAAGAACTCCATAGTGAAGCCATCTGGGCCCAGGACCTTATCTCCATCACAACTTAAGACTGTCTCCCTAATTCCCTCTTCTTCGAAAGGCCTATCTAGCCAATGACTATCCACCATTGCTATCCCATGCCAGTTTAAACCCTCAACCCCCCAACAACTAATACTTGTTTCTTAGAAGATGGTTTCAAAATGGTTAGCTATAGTGTCCCTAATCAAATCATCCTTCTCAAGAATTCGGCCACTTCCACCTTCTAGCCTGTTAACGATGACTCTTGACTTCCATAGGGTTAGGATTCTGTAGAAGTATCTAGAGTTCACATCTCTCTCGTTTGCCAATTTTAATTTTGCTGGCTAATAGGCCCTCCTTTCCATCCTGCAGTCCAGCTATTGAATATCTTTGACAATATCCATTCGTCTATCCATAATTTCCAAACTCATATCCCCATTTACCAGAGCTAAGTCCAACTAACGGAGTTTCTGGACAAGACTATCTAGTTGAGTCTTTTCCTGGGACTGTTGGCCTTTGTTCTGTCCATCCCCTGCAAATACTATCTGCACACTCCTTTCTAATCATCTCCTTGAACTTCGGGTGGTTCAACCATTCGTTTTCAAACCTAAAGGGGGTTGGACCCCATTTTATGTCTGTAGTGTCCAGAAGGACAGGCCAGTGGTTTGAAACAATTCTTTGCATCCCCCCAAGTTCTTTGGTTCGGATGTTTCTCCCACCAGTCTACATTGCCCGAGAATCTATCCAACATGCATAAGGTTGAGGGGTTCCTACCATTGCTCCTGGTGAACTTGGAATTTTTCATATCAAGCTCCTCCAAGGACAGGTCTTGGATCTAGTCTTCAAATAGGTTCATCTGCCTCGTGGTGTACTTGTCATGGATCTTTTCCCGCCCCTTTCTCATTATGTTAAAATCACCTCCGATGCACCACAATCATTGGCTGAGAACCAAGAAGGCAGCTAATTCAATCAGGAATTCTTCCTTATGTTGATTGTCACAAGGACCATAGACAGCAGAGAACCACCACTCCTGATCACCTTCACCCTTCATTATGACTGTTAGCGAGAATCAGCCTTCCAATTTCTCCAACATAGTCATTCTCCGAGAGTCCCACATAATTATGATGCCCCTCACCATGCCTTCTACTGGCAAGTCAACCCAGTCAACAAAGGAACGTTACCACTATCTAGCCACCATGGATCTTTCAATGCTCTCTGTTTCATTTTTTGGAGGGCAATTATGTCTGCTTTGGAAGCCCGAACGGTTTTTTGGATAACATTAGATTTCGAGGCATTTCTTGCTCCTTAAATATTCCAGCTAAGAATCTTCATAAGAACCATGAGCACCCCGACGATCCAAGGGAGAGCTCATCAAATCTCTATCAACTGAGAGTCAATTGACATTAGAAAATTCCTAACCATCTCTATCTCCTCCTGAGCAGCTCATATCTCCTCCTTCTGTTGTCCCAACCATATTATCCTGTTCTCCCTATCCTAGTCTTGCCAGTTACTACCTTTTGGTTGTGACTATGCGACTTGCTGAGGCTGAAGGATTGGGGACAAGACTTTGCCTTCCACGTTTTGGGTTGTGGGCTGCTGTATTGGGCCAATGAAACTCTGCTAGCTCTCTTCTGAAGTAGCAGAGTAGGAAGGGGGATAATAGGAATCAAGAAGACGAATGTGTAGCTTGTTCAGCAGACCAACTTCAATTTGTTGATGATCATCGCTTTCTTCTAAACCCTGCTCTATTCCTATATTGTCTGTGATACCAGCTCACCATCTGAGGCCATTACTAGTAATAGGAATCTCGCTTCCGATCTTGCCAGGGACCCAAGAAATCACGACGAGCCTACTTATATTGCATGTTGTAAACTTGAAGCTCCTTTGGTTTAGTGGGTAAGGTTTTATCGTTGTATGGGCCTTCATTTTCTTTGGGCTTGTTAGTCTCTCCTTCATATCCTGTTTCATCATCTTGTTGATGCCCCGTCTTCTCTTTGCCTTTGTGGGTCCAGATATTGGCAGTCTCCAACTATTAGAACTCCTTCGTGGGTGGGCCTCCTCTTCTTCCCCTTGTTTTTGCGCCTGATTTGGTTCTCCCATAATTTGCTTGCCTTTGTGAGCCCAACTATTTGGTGGGCCGAAGCTGGTTGAGCTTCTTTTTGTTTGAACTTCTTGTTTAGCCCACTCGTCCTAGGCTTGTGATCTGTCCCCTGTTGATTGATCCATCATTCTTGTGCTTATCTCATTATGTATTTCTTGGTGGACATGTCTACCCAACACATCATTTCTTGGCCACATGGCCCGCCAACCTAGCAACGCCCATTGTTTGTTTCCGTCATTTTGAGCAGTCCGACAACTATAGCCGCCAAACTGCTCCATCGCCGTTGTATGTGGCCATGTCCCGACAAACGACTCACATGTTCTGTCGCCGTCACCATCACCCAAACCCAAGATTTCCACCTCATCACTACTCCAATCGTCGGAAGAGCGATTTTCAGTGAACATGTCTTTAGGGAATGGTTTGTTGTAGATTGATCAATGATCTAGGATCATAACTTCACAACCTCCAGTCCCCAATTTCTCTCCATCTCCACCAACCGGAGTTCCTAAATTCCCCCATCGTCAAAGAGCTCAATTTCCTTTGGTAGGAACCCTAAAGTGTGACCCCTCAGCCTTATGAAGGCCATCTCCATTATCGACCTAGACATTGTCACCTCAACTATACGTCTCCTATCTTGCCAAAAGTGTATTTTTTCAATTCTTCGGCTCGATGCCCTCGACTTCCATCCAGTTATTTTGGCATGCGACTTGGCCGACCTGGTTTATTGTTTCTTCGTTCCATTCTTATATATAAAAACCCCCCAGGTAGGTCTCATATTTTTCTGCTCGTAGGATGCTCATGTCCTCTAGGTCTGGACAGAAGAGCAATCCTCTCACAACATCGAGCCTAAGTATATGGACGTCCTTCATCAGCATCTGCCTTATGGATCACTCAATTGTTGGCCATGAGGTGACGTCCAATGTTCTTATGATTAAGAACCATGGGACTCTTCTAGCCACCGTGTTGTCTCTCCCAATTCGATGTCTCTCCCTGCTTGTTCTCCGCTCTCCCTTTCTACTTCGTCATAGTCATCATTTTGGTCTTGTAATCCGTCATCTCCTATACCACTCTGTCCAAGGCTTTCCACAAATGCCTCCATGTCTCCATTGTTCTTTCTTCTGGCACTATCACACTTTGGTGCTGGTCCTTCACCAATTTTGTGAGCTTCAAATAACGACCATTTTTGTTAACCACCACTTTTATGGTTGTTGTACAGCCTCTTCCTGTAAAGATTCCTATTGGTCCTTTTCTTCTTGCTTCTCTTTCGATGAGTTTCCTCAATTCTTCTTTTAAACAAATGATCGTGTCTCAACATACAACGACGCAGCAGGTCCTAGTTTCCGTCGCTTCCCATATTGAAGTCTTACTGCACTCCTTTACATGGCAGATAGAGAAATATTTAAATCTCGTGGGGAAAGATAAATATCGCTATTCTCCATTTACTATAGTCCAGACCTTGGATTTATTAGTTTAACAGCTTTTAACCCAAACTTTCCTCAGTCGTCGCTAACTCCTCTCTTCCACCAGCTTCTATCGGTCGTCTGTTGTCTTGCCTTTCAGTTTCTTCTGCCTTCGTCGCCGCACCATTATCCAAACCTAGTCTTCATCCTTGGAAAGTCCTATTTTTAACACCTGGCTCCATGTTCTGTGTTCGGCCACGTGTCCATCTTGACGACCTTGCTCGAATCGTGTCGTGATCCTGGCGTTCCTCCATTAGTGGTCCTGTGGTTTCCAATTACTTTGTCTCTGTAATCCATTCATTGTTATTCGATCGTCGCTTCGTCACTCCATTTTTGGACATTTTCACTTCAATCTACTTTTAAAAAAAGGCATCAACTATTTTTAAACTACAAATCATTATCTATACCGTCAAATATGTTATTTACTTATATTTTTTAGGAAAGACCAGTGTTGTCTAGGCGGTAAGGCGGTTTAAGACGGTAAGCCTCTATAAGGCGAGGCGGGGCCTAGGCGAAGACTAGGCGACGCTTAAGCGGTCCTTAAAATAATTATTTAAAGATCCCTGAAGAATTATTTATTTATTTATTGGTCTCTTGCCTAATATATATATATATATACATATATATATATATTTTCTTAAAAAATTGTTTAATACTTTTTTATAATTTTATTTATTTATATTTTATATTTAATTAATTAATGATATATAAATTATAAAATTATAAATAATGACAGATTAAATAATACA
>JAJIYU010000078.1:0-72299 GCA_030144865.1 Tinospora cordifolia | reverse complement strand
AAAAAGTAATATCCCCAGTTCTCAGATAGAAAGCAGGACTGACTGCACTCAGAAGAAATGACGTCTCAAACCACGAGACCACCACGTCACCTATGACGTATGTGATAGAGAAAGAACGGGAGCTGGGCGTGTTACAATTCATGAGGAATTTTTTCGCAGTTTCACTTTCAGCAAGTTCTAATTACCTCCTACAACTCTCTGAAAGTGACGAAGTAATTTTTTTGACCCCTCGGATCAAAATTTGGATATGTCACTCTTTTTCAAAGTTGTCGGTGAAAAATGAGTGACAATTCCAAATTTTGATCCGAGAGTCAAAAAATTATTTTATCTATTATAGAGAATCATGGGAGGCAATTAGAACTTTGTGAAAGTTGTCCTGTGAGAAAACTTCTCTCGGATTGCCTACAGTAAACAAAAACAAGTTCTCAAGTTCATAAGTCTTTGTCAAAGACTTAAAAAAAGAGTGACACATCAAAATTTTGATTTGAGGGTCAAAAATTATTCCGTAGCTTCAGTAAGGTCCTGAGAGGCAATTAAAATTTGTTGAAAATGGTCTCGTGAGAAAACTCCTCCGGGATTGCCCGCAATGAACAAAAATAAGTTCTTAAGTTCATAAGTCTTTACCGAAAACTTGAAAAATGAGTGACAAATCAAAATTTTGATCCGGAGGTAAAAATATTATTCCTTCACTTCTGGAAGACCATGAGAGGTAATTAGAACTTGCTAAAAGTGATTCCGTGAGAAAACCCATCTCAAATTGCCTATAGTGAACAGAAATAAGTTATTTACACTGAATGTATTTTTTCAAAAAATGTCTTCAGTGTAAATTCAAATTACACTAAAAGCCTTTTTTTAAAGTTTTCTTCTAAATGAAAAAAATTAAAAAAAATGTCAGGTGTCCTGTACATGTGACGATTACTTTAGAAAGGTGAGTATATAGGATGAGTTAGATATTTTAAAAATAATTTATTTTTTATATTATTTAAAAAAAAAATTCCAGTTGATTAGATTATGGACAATTAACAACAAAAAGTTAACAAATTGATTGTTGCAGTTATTTTTTTATGAAAGAGTAACACATGTAATAATTAAATGAATGAATTGCCTGATACATTTTACCGTTCTTCATACATAATGCATATCAATATCTACACAAAAAATATAAGTATTTAAAAAAGCAGCGACTTTGGCCAGCCTAGTAATTCAAAACATTATGATAGCCAATCCTGATCATTAATTGACTTCCCACATATATTTTAATAATATATTTTCGTTCTTACGCTGGAGTTCAGTGACTAAAAGACGTCAACGACGACTCTGCAAGGCTAAGGTGACAAAACGATGCCTATCGTGGAAAAAACACATAAAATGGCCCACTTAATTATTGGACTCCCTATTGCCCTTACTAGAGTTTTTTCCTTGTTCACTTCTACCACGTACCCGGAATTCAAACTGCAGAAACAACCAATCAAAACTGATGTTAATACCAAGAACAAGACGCCACAACAAAGCCAAACTTAATTGATATTAGAAAATAATAAAGAAGGTGCTCGGAGGCCGGGTGCTTCCATTTTTTCACTTTCTTCATACTTTTTCGTAGCTCCGATTCTACCTGTAGTTTTCCTGTTTTAGCAATCATGGTTACAAGTTACAAGTATTCAGCCATGGAATATATTTAAATAATATTTGGTTGCTGAAAATTTGAAACTTCGCAGAAGATTTGGGTATTGCGAATTTTTTTTTCATGTTTCATTTTGAGTTGCTAATGCTTTGGATTTGTAGGAGGATGGGCTTTTTGTTGGAGTAGAAGTTGTAAGAGATAATACTGGGAGAAATCGTAGGTTGGGGATTTGGGCCATTGTCATTTTCCAAATTAATTCTTCTTCTTCTTCTTCTTGTAGATTTGGTAGGCATATTTTGGGCAAGATCAGTATCTATTCGTATGTGCTGTTCATCTATGACATGATTGATTAATGGGTCTTTTCTTTTTTGATATAGTAGTTATAGAGTGTGTTTGAGAACTTTATTCAAATCACTGTGTGAAGAATTATAAGACCCTCTAGAAGTTTTATGGCCCGGAGGAATCAACCAACAATCTAACAGTCATGAAGGGTCAGTCAAATACTCAAATCTATTCTCTTCTATCTAGTAGTTCTAGTTAATTTAAACCATCCAAGATGCAATTATAATGGCCTCTTACAATGGCTTACGTTTGAGTCCTTTCGTTTATCTTAATATCCGAGATTTTGATCTCCACTAACAGTATTAGAAATCTACTGTCACTGCTATCACTTTATGAACTTTCTATACTTTTTTTTTTGTGGTAGTTCTAAAATGACACATTCCCAGATTCCCAACTGCTTTTTCATGTTTAAAAATGCATCTAAAAGGACTTCTTGTAATAATCCATGGTCAACTGCTCGCTCCCTTGATTCATCATGTTCTAAAGTCTACGGGCATAATCTCTTAGCAAACGGTGTTTAAAATCTTCCACCGAGTCATACTTTAATGGTGTCAAAAAGTCTTGATGATATGTACTTTAAAATAATGCTAACTTGTCCTTAGTCTTCATTCTTTTGGGCAATGTTGAATGTGATCTTATATGTATCATATATGTCAAAGATATCGGCAATTCTTTTGAAGAACTATGTGCAAGGAAGACGTTATTGTGATATCTTTTAGTCCAAACCTACTGATATAATTAATTCCATAAATAGGCGCCGGTCTTGTTAATTGGGTAATTATGATCTTTTCAGATTCTGTTTATATTTGAATTTCTTCTAAACCAGGAAGAACACAATCTTTCCAACTGAAACAGTAAGATACTCTTATCAAAGTCAAATTGGGCTCTTGTTGATGAACTTCAGTGTTTAAATAGTGTGTGAAAATTGTATAAAGCTTCATAACATTCAGCATTTCCTTAGTGCTTAGGAGCCTCCCTGATGAAGGTGGATATTTCTTGTTTGTGCTTCTGTGATAGGTGACAGTATCAATTAGTGATCTCACTAGCATACATAATCTTGGGCCTCCGCCACAATGGCTATTCACGAAGAAAACGAGACTAATGAGCCAGACATGGAGGGAATGGACAGCTTGCCATATATCCACAAGGTGGGAGTGCCGCCTCAGCAAGGCCTGTTGACGGAATTTACATATAGAATCAAAGAAACATTTTTTGCTGATGACCCTTTGCGACCTTTCAAGCATCAATCTAAAACAAGAAAACTCTTCTTAGGCCTTCAGACCATTTTCCCAATTCTCGAATGGGGGAGACACTACAACTTGAGAAAACTAAAAGGTGATATTGTTTCAGGATTAACCATAGCAAGTCTTTGTATTCCTCAGGTAATAAGAAGAAAAGAAAAAAAAAAAAAGTAAATTCATTTTGACCTTCATTATTGATGATTACAACAATTGTAACGTGTAGGATATCGCGTATGCTAAGCTTGCTCATTTGGATCCTCAGTTTGGCCTGTGTAAGATCCAGTTCACAATTTATAATCTCTGTTCTACTAGTATGTTAAAATCATTTGTCACATGGTTTCGTCACTTTTTACAGACTCCAGTTTTGTTCCACCATTGATTTATGCCTTCATGGGAAGCTCAAGAGATATTGCCATTGGCCCTGTGGCTGTGGTGTCTCTCTTGTTGGGGTCCATGCTCCAAGATGAGCTTGATCCCATTAAACAAAAAGGTGACTATCGGCGGCTTGCCTTTACAGCTACCTTTTTTGCTGGTATCACTCAAGCCACTCTGGGGTTCCTCAGGTAACGTTTGCCATGATCCAATCCTGATCATTAGTGCTTCAATGAATTATGCTAGCCATTTCGTATGTGATTAGTGTTATAACTAGGGTTTTGCTTTCAGATTAGGATTCTTGATTGATTTTCTATCACATGCTGCGATTGTTGGATTCATGGCTGGTGCCGCCATTACAATTGCATTACAACAGCTTAAGGGCTTTCTCGGTGTGAAGAACTTCACACAGAAAACTGACATTGTTTCAGTTATGCACTCTGTATGGGGCTCAGTACATCATGGAGTAAGCAATGCAAATATAGATTCAATTAATACGATAAATCATTTGGAAGTTGATACGAGCTTTACCATTTTGATGCATTCCTTTCCAGTGGAACTGGCAGACCATACTCATAGGAGTGGGATTCTTGGCCTTCCTTCTGTTGGCCAAGCACATAGTAAGAGTCCACATGCCTTAATCTCCATCTAAACATGGTTTCTATAAGGGTAATTTTTTTCACCTTGAATATACATTAATCTTTGTGAAACAGGGAAAGAAGAACAAGAAATTCTTTTGGGTGGCTGCAATCGCCCCTTTAATCTCTGTTATCCTCTCCACTTTTATTGTTTTCATTACTCGCGCTGACAAAGATGGCGTTCAAATTGTAAGTATTTTAGCATGATAATTTCAAATTTTTATGAGATTCAAATAAGAAGAAGTGCACGGTAACTGAACTTTACGCTTGTGATCTAATGAAAAAAAAAAAAAAAACAGGTCAAGCAAATTGACAAGGGCATCAATCCATCATCAGTACATAAAATTTTCTTTACCGGCACCTATGTAGCCAAAGGCTTGAAGATTGGTGTTGTAGCTGGTATGATTGCATTGACAGTAAGCAAAATCTCTCACCAAAATTTTCATCTATTATGAACTCAATGTATATACAAATTTCATTCGCTCTAAAAAATTTTAAATGTTTGGTTTCTTTTCAGGAAGCTATAGCGATAGGAAGAACGTTTGCATCAATGAAGGATTATCAACTAGACGGAAACAAAGAAATGGTGGCTCTTGGTACAATGAACATTGTTGGTTCAATGACATCTTGCTATGTTGCTACAGGTATGAGATTGTAGCATTATCATTTTCTTTTTTGAAATATACAATATCTACCCATGTGTTTAAATCATTGCGATTCCAGGTCTTGCAAATTAACAATTTGTTTCGGACTTGCCCTTTAGTGTATATGCTGCATCTTAGTTCTCTTTCTTTTTTCTTCTCCCAGGTTCATTTTCCCGCTCAGCTGTGAACTACATGGCTGGATGCCAAACTGCTGTCTCAAACATAGTGATGTCCTGCATTGTTGTGCTCACTCTGGAGTTAATAACGCCACTTTTTAAATATACCCCTAATGCCATTCTTTCATCTATCATTATTTCTGCTGTCATTGGGCTAATTGACTTTGAGGCAGCAGTCCTGATATGGAAGATTGACAAGTTTGATTTTGTTGCTTGCATGGGAGCATTTTTTGGTGTGGTCTTTGCTAGTGTTGAGATTGGGTTATTAATAGCGGTATGCCCAATGCCTAGTAGCTCAAGATTTTAGTTCATTTTGATCATCCAAGACCACTTAAAAGAACTCAAAATGTGTTCTCTCTCTTTCTCTCTCTCTCTCTCTCTCTCTCTCTCTCTCTCTCTCTCTCTAAAGGTTGCTATATCTTTTGGGAAAGTACTACTACAAGTGACGAGACCTAGAATTGCAGTACTTGGGAGGATTCCTAGGACGAGTGTTTATAGAAACATGGAGCAATATCCTGAAGCAACTAAGATTGCTGGAATTCTGATACTAAGAGTTGAGTCGGCAATTTATTTTTCTAATTCTAACTATGTCAAGGACAGGTATGTTGAATCCAACGAACTTTTCTACTTACTCTACATATTCAAGCTCATCTACATGAATTGTTAACTTCTTTGTTGTAGGATCATAAGATGGCTAGCTGATGAGGAAGATGAACTTCAAGCTAAAGGCCTACCTCGAATCAACTTCTTAATTGTGGATATGTCATGTGAGGAAGCAGAACTTTCTTCAACACAAAACATGTTAGCACTTTGATATGTGATATTAACTTATCTAGCCGTGGTGTCTATTTCAGCTGTTATTGACATCGACACTAGCGGTATTCATGCACTGGAGCAGCTCTTCACAAGTCTTCAAAAGAAAGATATTCAGGTAGAAAAAAATGAAAATGAGTTAAATGAAAAAATCTAATTGATTTTCATGAGTTGAATCTTATTGCTCTGCTTATAGCATAGGCGTGGCAAACCCGATCTAAACACAATGCAAAATTAACAAATTTAGGTTAAGATAAACGGGTTTTGATCAAAATATGTTAAACATAATTAAATATAACTAAATTTAAGTTATAAACATGTTAGCTTACTAAAACTTAAAAATGACATATTTAACACGATTAATTGGTTACAACAAGTTAAATAACTCATAAACAAGATAAGTGTCTTAAATTAAACACAACTCACATATAACCTATTTCAATAACATGTTAAATGTGTCATATTTAGGTCACTTATTTATTTAGTGCGTCAACTTTGGCTTTGTATATTATGACATGGTTAATAAACAGGTCGAGCTTGAGCTTGTAATATATGAATAATACTTATTTTCGATATAACCTTATGACACGAATGATAACCCTCTATATATAATCCTAATTCTCCTTAAGAGAAAAAAAATTTAAGTCTTGTTCAGTTTGTAATTCAGATACAACTTTTTGTATTTGAAAATTTGAAAACACAAAAAAATGTGTTTGATACTGACTGGTTCAATTTGAAAACTGTTTTGAAAGACTTTGCTCAGGGAACAACTTGTTTTCCAAAAAAACAATACAAACGTTGCTGTGGTGGTCTTTTTTTTTTGTTGAATTTTATGGTTTTGTATTTGAATCACAAATTAAGCTCGACCGGTGTTCTCATTTTTTTTTTCCCGGGTTTTCCTCTTGCAGCTGTGTCTGGCCAATCCGGGGCCGGCAGTGATTGATAAGCTCCATGCTTCCATGCTCACTGAGCTTATAGGTGTGGACAATATCTTCCTAACAGTTGCAGATGCTGTTGTTACATATGCTCCTAAGGTGTTAGATGAGCCCTGATGATAATATTAAGCAACTGATCTTTTCACCTATCGCAAGTCCCAGTAAACAAAATCTGAATGAAGATTGAACAATACTACAATCCTTTTTTTTTTTTTTTTATCTTTTTTCAACCATCATCAGATGAAGTGATAAGTAAATTCTATTGAAGAAGCTATGAGAAGTAGAAGAGGAAAGATAGTAATTGGTTTTCTTCTTAGTTTTTAGATGAGGAGAATGCTACGAAGGGAAGTTGTGATCAAGGTTTGGGATGTACGGAGCTTGGTTTTTTCTAACTAAATGCATAAAAATTTCAGTGTTACAAATACTTGTATACCAATAAAAATTGAGTGCGGCTAAAACCACCCCAAAACTGGCTTTGTTCACCCCAATTTTTTTGTTCACCCCATTCACTTATAAAAATTGATATATTCATCCCATATTTTTATAAAAATCCAAAACTACCCATACTTAATATCCAACTAACCTAAACAAAACATTCATTAGCTTCACCCCTCACCACCATCACTACATCACTACCGTCACCGGAAACCACCGAATCCGTCGCCGGAAACCGTCAAAATTCTATTAAAACCATCTTTTTTGTGGTGAAAACTTATAGAAATCCATTATACAGGCTTCCAAGAGTTGTTTTGTAGCTGTTTCGACGACAAATTCGTGGTTTTGAAGAAGAAATCTCTTCGCCGGATTTCAACAAATTTTCAAAGAAAAAACACAGATCTAGTAAGATTCGTAACTCATTTTCTTTTAAAAGTTATTTTTTTATAATGTAGACAATGCAAGCTTCGATTTGGTGTAAGAATCACGAGCGGAGATCTCCTCCAACTCGGAATTGACTCTCGGCCCTGGTCGGCCGAGAGTCTACAATGTGTCTCGGCCTTGTTGGCCGAGCTTAGTTGGTTATAAATTTTTATTTTTATAATTTATAGCAATAACAATGGAAATTTGACTATGGCGGAATTGTTAAAATAATTTTTTTTAGTATATCATTGAGAAATGTTTTTGATATCACAAGCAATCCCAAAGCTTTTTATGATAAGGATTCATGCCTCCCGTTCCATACCTGCCCTCAAAGAGTTACTCTAGCGTTTATAACTTTCAAGGCTACTAACGAGTGTTTAGTTCGGTGGTCCTAAGCGAGGTTTCCGATTCAAGTATGATGAATGCAATTAACAGTGTTGGGAGGCCTGGGTACACATCTTGGAAGATAAAAAAAGAGAGGAAAAAAAAAAAAAGAACTTTCAAGGGCCATCCATGTACGACGGGTGGTGACCAATCTTATCTTTAATGGATCTTAGTGTAGCCAGATTTTTCAAATGGATGTTTCACCAACGTTTATTTCAAAATAATCAAAAGCAATACCAATTTTTTAAACAAATGAGCCTCAAATTCCAAATGTAATCACTTAAAAAAAAACAAAAAAAAATTAATCTACAAGACCATAACGGGATAAGAGATAAGAAAAATAATCAAGGATATGAAGTGAACATTATCAGGAAAAGCTGTGAGAATTGCGTACAGTCCTGAAGGATATGATAGATAAAGCTTCTGCAAAATACAAAAAGAAATAAGCCATGCCTCTTTCTCTTTGCTCTCGAATGACCCTTCTACCTGCATTTCACCATCTTCTCAACTACTTCACTCTCACTTCTAAAACCACACCAAAACCCTATTTTTTCCCCTGCTTGACCAACCCTAGATCCCTCTCTTTTTCCTTCAGTTCATCCTTAAAGCCCCAAATTAAACCCACAACGCCTGAATCATCCTCAAAAGGTCTCAAATTTCGAATCCTTTTCACATTCCCTCAATGCCCTCTTTTCAATTCTCATTCTCTTTTCTCGTTCATTTATTTATTGATTTTATTTTTTCCCGCAGACAAAACGCTGGTTCTTACTCGAGACGAGCGCGTGGGTTGGAATCTGGTTGGGGCTGAATCGGAAGAAAAATCAAGCACGATTGCTGCAATTGTGACTTCCGTCGGTGGCCGGCCCGGCGCTGTTGGGATTGTTAGGCTCTCCGGTTCTTCTGCGGTGGCTATTGCTTCACGGGTTTTTAAGCCGATGAAGAAAAAGAAGAAGAACAGTTCTGGTTCTGATTGTTGGAGACCCAGAAGCCATTTTGTTGAGTACGGGGTTGTTTCTGATCTTCAAGGAAATGTTGTCGACGAGGTTTGTTTCTTTTTTTTTAATTTTTCTCGTTCCATAGTCATCCTGGTCCTATTGTAGTATTGTGTAGGAGTTCATGTCTGTTGAACACTTTTTCTGTATACCTAGTGAATAATTTGTAATGCACAAATGTGTTTCTTTGACGAGTTTTCATGCCTGTTAATATTTTATTAATTTTTGTGTGAAGCGTAAAAGAGTGGACTTTAATTCTGCTGCTTCTTTGATAGAAATCCCTAGCTTTAATATTTCCTGAAGGATAACTCTATTGGTTCTTGTGAATAATTTGTTGCTATTGATTATCCTACGCGAAATGAGTTGAAGTTTTGGTAGTTTTTTCGTCCAGGTTTTAGCAATACCAATGTTGGCACCGAAATCTTATACCAGGGAGGATGTGGTGGAGCTTCAATGCCATGGGAACGATGTATGTCTCCATCGAGTTCTGAGAGCTTGCTTGGAGGCTGGGGCGAGGCTTGCTGAACCTGGTTGGTTTTTTTACTTTATTTTTAATTTTTTTTACTTACGTTCTTTTATTGTTTTAACTTTTAATAGTAGCCTGCCAAATTGCCAATGCCATGAACCTGTAATGGAAACTGGCTGACAATTCAGCCTTTTTGGTAATCGATTGAAAAGCTATTTTAAATAGTCGTTATTTAGATAACAAGGAAAACAACTTTTTGTTGTGTTCTTGTTCCCTTCAACAATTTCAAATTTCAATTATGGTTTTCGTGTTTCTGAAACTGTTCAACCAAACAAGTCAACAATTTTGAATTTGAAAATAGCTTTTAGGGAGCAAATTTTTTAGAATAATCAATTAGTTTGATTTCTATTTTGGGTGTTGTGACCCAAAAGCTCTAGGTGTAAGGTAGGATTTTGGCCATGACAGAAAAAGGAAGTGGTTAGGTCCAATTCTTTGGTTACATGCTCCCCTCGATTCTGTTTTTAAATTGCATACCACAAACCAAACATGACCTTACTTCATTGCATTAGTTTCTCTTTTTTGCTTTTCGGTTGAAAAACAATACTAGTATTTCTAGCTTGATTTTGTTCTTTTAGGGAGATTATCTAAATTCTACCAAATCCTAACAGTATGTATTAGTGTTGCAAAGGCAGGAAGGTGATTATAAAAATCATACTTTATGTAGACAAGGCAGGGCTTAGGTGGGTCTGTGACGACTTTTAAAATATTTATTTAGAGGATCTTGAAAACTTTATTTAAATATACATGCATACATATATAGAAGCATACATATATATAATAATTATTATTTAGTTTGAGTACTTAAATCATAATAAAATCATATAAAGGTTAAGTCACGATTACTTATTTGTAATTATATTTGACATTTTATTTTGAAGTGTATGGAATACAAAGGGAGCACGCTGTCAATAAGAGAAAAAAAAGTTAAAAGTAAGTTTTTAATGTTGAAATGCTGCTGGCTTTGGAGAATGGCCAAAGGAAGGGTTTAAGGTTTGAATGGTTCTTGCTTTAAGGGTGGAAGGGCTTTCATTTGAAAAAAAATACAGAAAAGATCTCATAGCACCATTGAAGAAAAAAGCAAATTGTAGAGAACTCCTCTAAGGCCTAGGTAGGGCCAAAACAGTTTCTTTAGTCCAAGGGCCTAGGTGACACTTGAACAACACTGGTATCCGTAGCTTCTAATTCCAAATAGAGACGTTTATAGTACATTAAATTATCATCACCATTCCTCCTCATGTGCAGCTCTGTCTTCTAATATAAAGCTATTAATGGACTTCTTAGTTATCCTTTTTTGCATGATGAGTAACATTGACAATGCATCAATTGGATATTCCTTTATTGAAGGCCCCTCGTTTCATTTTTTTAATAAATATGGTATGCCCAATTTGTTGTTTGGGGCATTTAGTTGAAACTAATTCAAATAAATAAATAAATAAATAATCCTGCTATGAAAATATGTTAGATTTTTTTTTTCTTTTTCTTTCTTTTTGAAATTCGTTTTTCATGTGTCAGTTGTAAGGTCATCATAAAACTAAGGTTCTTACATTTTCTAATGTTGGAAGTTGTCAGTTCACATGCTTTTCATCTCAATCATCGGTGATACAAGCATATTGATTAAGACACCATTGTACTTCTGGTTCATGGTCGGTGAACTTCTTGATGTGTGCCAGTATTATTTTTGAAGTCCCAATACAACTATGATTATTGTCAATTATGATATTTGAATTAAAATTGAGAAACTTCCTGTTCAAAGGTGCCCGCAACGTGATCCCAGAGAAAGTGCTTTCTGCCTTTTTTATGATTTTAAATTGGGTGTACGAATTATTTTCAACTTTTCTTAAAATTTTTTGTGTTTTATTTTGACTTTCACTAGGGGAGTTCACTTTTCGTGCTTTTCTCAATGGGCGATTGGACCTTTCACAAGCTGAAAACATTGGAAAACTTATATCAGCAAAGTCTGCATCAGCCGCTGATGCAGCCCTGGCAGGAATCCAGGCATGCTTTTCATATTCAAAAAAATCTAAAATCAGCATGCTAGCCTTTGTGAGCTGTTTTTTGACATTTATATATTGCTGCATATAGTTGCTGAATCATGTTTCTGATACGTAATAAGTCAATTTATATTAGAGCATTTCTTCTACAGGGAGGGTTCTCTGCTTTAGTCAATTCTCTGAGAACACGATGCATCAACTTGTTAACAGAGATTGAAGCTCGTTTAGATTTTGACGATGAGATGCCACCACTGGATTCCAATTCGTTGGTAAATACAATACAAGCTATGTGCCAAGATGTGGAGCAGGCATTGGAGACTGGCAAATATGATAAGCTCCTACAATCTGGATTACAGGTATTAGGAAGGTTTGGTGTGATTTTTACCATGTTACTTTATTTGTTTCACCATTAAGAATCAATGCATGGGAACCAACAAAATCAAGACGTGAAAAGCTTAGCGTTCTTTATTTTGCCTTAAGCAAGATACGTGTATTAATGACGCAAACATTTGGTCGTCATGGTTAGCAGTTCACTTCATCTGCAAATTTCCTTTTCGTGAAAAGATTTTATAAATCCTTAAATAAATATGATTTAGATCGCAGACCAAACTCAGCCTAAACAAAAAGAAGATAACATTTAAAAAGTTGTACAACTTAATTAACCCGTACTAATGCACAATTCATAAGCAAAAATAACATTTGTAGGGTTCAGAGTACCACTAGTAATATATGATTTGTGGAGAGATGCTATATTACTAGTGGTACTCTGAACGGTACAAATGTTATTTTTGCTTATGAATTGTGCATTAGTACGGGTTAATTAAGCTGTGTAACTTTTGAATTGTTTTCTTCTTTTTGTTTAGGTTGAGTTTGGTTTGCGATCTAAATAGTAAACTACAATTCAAAAAGTAACCTTTTTGACAAAAAAGTGAAATTTCAGAAGGAGACATTGTTTTTTTTTTTTTTTTTCATTTCCTGGAATCAACTTGTTTAGTCGTTTCCTTTGTAAATCCTGAAAACTTGTTTTTCGGTTCTCAACGAACCAACTGCTTTCTTTTTGTGTTTTCAAAATTTTGGAAATACAAAACTGTTCTCAGATTCCTAAACCAAATGCTACCTTAGTTGCATATGCCATGTTTATTTTTTTTTTTTAAAAGGAGAGTTTAAGATGAATTGTACACATATAATTGTAAGTCCATGCATTAACAAAGCATTTTTTTAAATTGAATCTTGTAGATAGCAATTGTTGGAAGGCCAAATGTTGGGAAGTCAAGCATCCTCAATGCATGGAGCAAAGTAGGTTCTTGTTTCTTCTTCCCTTTGTCCACCTTTCTTTATCAACTCTTTTTGTCTCTGTAACTTTAAAAATTAGGAATAAAAACTCATAAGCAAAATTAAATTTAGGATAAAGTCGACATTTTAGCTATTCTCAACGATATTTAGGTCTAAAGGACTAAATCGTCATTTGTGGCATTTTTAGATTTATATTTTCAAAAAATTAATTAAATGTCAATATATCTTTAGGATATTGTAAGAAAAGGGCAAAAAAAAAAAAAGTAAATAAAACTATTTCGTATGGATACTATGGACATCCCTAAAACATTATAGCCTATAAATAGGGATAGGAGAATAATTAATTTCATATCAATCTCTCTACTTTATAAAATATTTCAAGAACTTTTGGAAGCTCAAAACAACACAAGAGTTGAAGTGTTAAGGTGGGAAAGAACCTATAATTTGTTCACCCTATCTCTACTTTTAAATTATGAATTTTGAATTTTGAATGCATTATTACTACTCACTACTGAATGGATCATGGGTGAGAGCTGATCTGTGCTGGATAGCTAAATATGACCAATGATATTTGAGATTACATAATTTCTTTTCAATTATCTTATTATGATTTATCGTTTGTGTGCACTTTTTATTGTTATTATGTTGATATTGTTGATTGAGCTAGTATGTGGTGAAACCCGCTGGGGGACCCATTGGGCAATTATGCTCACCAATTTTCTTTATCTTTTAGGAAATTAGAAATAAAAACGTTTGAAAAAGACTCTAAAAAAGAAAATAAAATAAGAAAAAGCAAGAAAAAGTTTTTAAATGCATATTTGTAAACAAGCTCCAATAAGTTATAAAATGCAGTTGAATTTTGCTATATAGTGGTTGTATTATCCTAGTAGTGGTATGTGTGAAATATAACATGTAAGTATAATGTATAGTTATGAGCACTTAATATCTACTAATATAAATAATAAAAGTAACATGCATCTTTTTGTGTGTGTGTGTGTGTGTTTTTTTTTAAGGAAACAAAAATTATTTTATTGTAAAAGCATCTGGATGATCTATCCAGCAAATACGTACATGGAGTTAATGCAAAGATTTTTAGGATACCTGACCAATTTGGGACCTACTTCCCAAAAGAGTATACAAGACTTAACTTACAGGACAACACCCAAGAAGAAAAGAACAAAATGGACCTATCTCTATGGTATCATTTACATGGACACTGATATTTTTGAAAATATAACTGTTTTTTGCTTTCCATAAAGCGTACCAATTAGCAAAATAAATAACACACCAATACTTTCTTAACTAAGAGGACAACGCCAAAGCAAAATGCCACTATCTAAAGCAATTTTTAACAAACTAGAGCCCTCTTGCCGTCTTGGTCACGCCATTTTCAAGACTTCCCATCTCCAAAATAAGTAATGAGTTTCTTCATTTGCATTTCTACAAAGATAACACCAAGAGGGAGCAAAGCAATGATTAAGAAAAAATTTTTGAACCTTCTAAGCACAATTTAGACACTGCAAGATGATCAACCATCCCAATATTTGTGGCCCTAAGGGAATTTTAGATTTTCAAATTATATTTAATATTTGAGTGCAGCTGAAATCCATTGGAAGAATTAAGGAGGAAGTAAGCAATCTTGCGCAGATCGACACCCGGATTGACATTTTGATTTAGTTTTTGGTTTGCCTTTATAGGACTTGTGTTTGGCAAACATCATCGGCATTCTTTGAAGGCTAGATCATGGAGAGCAAGTCAACCACTCGAGCTAGTGCATGCCGACATATGTGATCTAATGGAAATGTTGTTTCTCATCAAAATTCGCTCTCATCTTTGTTGATTTTGTGATTTGATAGTAAACTCTCCTAATGACTCTCTTACCCACCTCCAATTGTCCTCAAGGTGAGTAATTTAAATCCCTTCCAATACCTGCAGCTAGCTGACCATGTCATCTACCTTTTGATCTTTGAGGTTTCTTCTGAATATGGGATTCCATGTTCTTGAATTGCTTGGGTCTTTGTTATTTACAAGTAATAGATCATGGATGAAGGATGAACCTGATGCAGCAACCCTGTATAGTTTAGGTTTGCTCAAGAAAGATGCGTTAATCGAATGTATAAGTTTCCATGGTGACCGGCTACTAACCTTGTTGCTTAAACCTGTAATCATGGAATTTGGGGAGATTCCATGAATGCTTGGGATGACTTTCCCCCTTAAGGGCATCTTTGTACTTTGGGAAGTGCCACAACCACTTAGCTGCTAAGGCTAAATTGTGGTTTCTAATACGTATGCACAAGCCACAAAAATTGGTCGGCGTTGTCACCTGGTTCCAATTCACCAGCACTGAAACTTTATCTTGATTCTCAGCCTTTCAGAATAATCTTCTCCTGCTTTTCTATTCAGTCACTACTACTGCGGGCACTTTAAACATAGACATGAAATAGGCTGGTAGAGCTTCCAAGACTGCTTTAATACGTAGCAACCTCCTGCCCCTTGATAAGTAACTTCCTTTCCAACATTTGATTCTTCTTTTGATGGTGCAAATGGCTGGTTTCCAAATAGAATACTTCCTTGGGTTTCCTGCAAGATGAAGACCAAGGTAGCTAGGCCACAAACTTTGAGGAATGTTCATATCACTAGCTACCTGCTGCAACTTATCTTGTAGGATAATTCCTTGTAATTTTACTATTCCCAAAGTTGATCTTTAGGCTGGGAAGGAGGGAGAAGATTTTGAGAACATTGATAAGCATCTTCTTACTTTTTTTCCTCATTCTTGAGGAAGAACAAGCAAGTCATCTGCATGGCAGAGGTTTGTTACATGCACTTGGTTCCTTTCTACCTAAAAACCTTGTAGCCCATGATCCCTTACTTTTTGCATGATGCCATGAAGAGTGTCAGCCACTAAGATATAAATGAAAGGGGACAATGAATCTCCTTGCCTAAGCCCTCTAGAAGCTTCAATTTTACCCCTTGGTTGGCTGTTCATGATGATAGAGTAATTAATAGAGGTTAGGCATCCTTGGATCCACTTACACCATTTGTCCCCAAAACCTTTTTAGTACACATTACAAGAAACCTCATCTAATTGAATCATAGGCTTTAGAAAAATCTATTTTGATTATCAAACCTTATAGGCTTTAGAAAAATCTATTTTGATTATCGAACCTTCTCGGTTACTAGTATGTCAATCCTTTATCGCCTCATTGGATATTAAGATGGCATCAAAGACATGCCTATTCTTGACAATGCCCATTTGAGTCTTGGCAACTGTATGATGGGTAATCTCCTTCAATCTATTCATTAGAACCTTGAATATTATCTTATATAGGCTAGAAATCAAGCTAATGGCGTGAAAGTCCTCCACTTTAATTGGGATGAGCTGAATATATGTTTCTTTATATACTTTTTGATGATGCCATGTTCACAAAAATCCTTCATAACTTTCATGATGTCCTCCTTCAATAAGGCCCAATTCTTTTGGTAGAAGAGCATCGTGTATCCGTCTGGGCTTGGGGCCTTTCTCCCTCACTCTTGAAAATTGCTTCTTTGACCTCTTCTTCTTGAAAATATCTCTCCAACCAGCTTTGCTGTTCAAGAAAGATTGGTCTTCAATCGATGCCCCAATTTGGCCCCTGGATATCAAAGTTATTTCATTTTAATATTTTTTTGTATTTAAAGATCCTTATAATTTGGATTAATACAACAAGATTAAAAATTGGGGTGTGACAGTCTTGCTTTGAAGGAACCTTGTTTGCTTATATAATGAATTATTTGCTTTTGTTCAGATTGTAGCTGGTTATGATTTTGTTGTTTCCCATTGCCAATTTATAATATTTCTGTAAAATTTGTAATCCGGTGCATACCTTTTTGATGGCTATCTATTTGACAGTTTCCTGTATGACATCTCATAAAATAATATCTATCAATAAAGATAAGGAAGAATAGTAGGCTTTGTACAATTTCTTGTGACATTTTTGTTAATCATAGTAGTATTATTATTATTTAGGAGAATTAACTTCATTCAAATTCATTTATTCTTGTCTTTTCTTTTTATTTATTTATTTTTGTAGAGATTGTTTGCTGACATGCACCTTATTGAATGCTACTTTTCTTTTAGCATGCAGAGTGAGAGAGCTATAGTTACAGAAATCGAGGGAACCACAAGAGATGTGGTTGAAGCTAGTATTACAGTTCATGGCATCCCCGTCATCCTTCTTGATACTGCGGGTATCAGGGAGACCAATGATGTTGTAGAGAAAATAGGTTAGTCTTCTCTCTAATTTGTGAAGTTGCTATAGTAATCATGAATTTATTTTAGGAAATTAGTCATAATGAACCATACCCGTTATTTTTGTTTTGCTATATGAAGATATTTTTTGTTCGAGATAGACCATTCCAACAGATGAAATGATTAATTGAAGCTGTAAAAATTATACATAAATTCTGCTTTTAATGGTGTTCCCTGTGAATTAATGTTGATTGAATCAAGTCAGTCAGAGTTGCCAAGTAACTTGATGGGTCTACCTGCATTTTTTTTTTTATCCATAAACTTGCAATTTTATTAGATAGAGCAAAAACAAGACTAGGATAGCCATTTCTGATTTCATGTTGCATAATTTTGAGTTATTTGAACTAGAAATAAATTTTTAGTTTTTCAAACTTGTCTCTATTGTAGGTGTAGAGAGATCAGAAGCAGTTGCGATGGGTGCTGACATTATCATCATGGTTGTTAGTGCTCTAGATGGGTGGACTTCTGGTGATTCTGAGCTTCTTGAGCGTATCCAAAGTAATCAGGTTGAACAAACCTGCTACAACCAGATTTTAGCAAATGAACAACTTCAATTAATAAATATTTTTCTTATTCAATGCAACTAAAAAACTTCTAGGGAAACATTGCATTAGAATTGAGATCAACTTAATTCATCACGTAAAATTTTCTTGTTAATTGATCTTTCTTTTTTGATTTTGCAAATTATGCACTCTGGTAGCTTGCAAACATTTACTTGCATCTTCTTGAAAATGCAGAAAACGAAAGGCTCTTCTGCACCCCTGATCCTTGTCATCAACAAAATAGACTGTTGTCCATCCATTTCCATAGAAAAGTTCAAGAGAGACGGAAGTGCTTTTGACAAGGTTGCTTTGACGTGTGCTGTCAACGGCCAAGGAATAGTGGAGTTGGAGTCCGCAATACTGGAGATGGCTGGTCTTCATCAGATTGCAACTGGGGGACGAAGATGGACTGTGAATCAGGTTAGGTTATGTTCTGTTAATGCTAGAAGCTAGTACTGCTTTGATTGAGGCTTATGTTCTGTTAATTATTCAGAGACAATGCGGGCAACTTGTTCGAACAAAGGAAGCTCTATTGAGACTGAAATCATCAATATTTGAGGACCTGCCTCTGGATTTTTGGACTATTGATTTGAGAGAAGCTGCTTTGGCACTTGGGCAGATAAGTGGAGAGGATGTCTCGGAAGAGATCTTGTCCAATATCTTCAGCAAATTTTGTATTGGTAAATAGATTTTAGGTTTGCCCGCAATGTAAATTGGCAATCTTTTATTTTCTGCATTACTCTATATACTATGAAGCTGGTTTTGACATTTTCGAATCTCTTGGACGTTCATAGACACCAAGCAAATTATTTATTATTTGCAATTCCTGCAACGTTTCTATCTCACATAAAAACATCCTTTGTTGTGGACATCTTTCTGTGTTAATGCAGATTGGTTGCATAATTCAAGGTATCGCCTTGACTCTCTTCCTTTGCTTTTTGCCTGCTAATCTTATTTCTTGAACAGTGTTGGACTTACAAGCTCTGTTTTAGTATAAGTTTAATTCATCAGTTTCCAAGATACAAAATTGAAGTAATTTGCAGGCTTAACGTTTCACAGAATCTTTGGAAAATAGTTAAAGTTGCAAGACAGACGCAATAGAAGCTTCTCTTTTGCTCCAAAGCTTCAATCCACCAACTTGGTAGCTAACTACCCTTCTTCCATAACATGACACTACAAAAGGGAGAAAGAGACATAAAGAGAGTGAGAGAGATAAGAACAAGACTTGAAATTACATAGCTAGTTGTTGGTGAGAAACTAACAGTGCTGTTTCTATTGGTTTTGCAGTGAATCCACGGCAAACCGCATTTATCAACAACTGTGTTGGGAAGAGGAAGAAGAAGCTCAATGATCCAAATTTGTCAGAACTCAGTGAGTAGAAGATGCTTCACATTCCTTAATCTCTTGTTGCTTTTTCCATTTTTTCATTTCCTTTGTCAACAGTCCTTCATCTTCTTGGCTTCTTTTCTGTTTCTTCATCTTCTTCTTCCCTAGCATGGAAAGCTTTCCTTTCTTCAACTCAACCACCATAATCTTTCCTTTCGTCAATGTATCCTCCAAGCTGAAACACATTTTTCCTCTCCTTTTCCCTTGACCCTTTTTTATTTTTTGGTGTAATTTAAAGTTGTACTAGCTTGAGGTACCCGTGTGAATGGAACAAAGCCATAATCGTTTACTGCAATTTTCAATTGTTAACATGAAGTGCGGAAGCCCCACACTCTTTGTATACTTCCTCTGATTCCTCTCTTTGTTTCATATGAAATGTCCATAGCTGCTATCTCGTAGGGATACCCTTCAACTAATTCTCCAAGGTTCTCATTCCTTGGAATTGACACCCTATTTTGTCCCTAAGTTGAGCATCTTTTTGTTGTTTTCATTAGTCTCTTACACTGGTTTGCTACACAAACCATTCTTGCGTCCTACCCCGTTAATCATAAATGATAATCAACTTGATCAAGTCTTCTCGATGATCTTGTGATTTACAACAATACAAAGAAAGCTTCCAGAGCTCTTAATGGAAAAGAAAACTGGAAGACTATAAATAACTTCAAACTGACAAAATATTTCTTAACTTGACGACATATTTAACAGAATTGGGTATCACAGGATGGGAATGGATTTGCAGGCCATTTTAATCCCATCAATAGTTTGGTTATGACAATAATACAAGACAACAGAATTGCCAAAGCCACCCATGCACAGCAATGGACGGCAGACACGCCCAACAGAGAGACTTGAATGAATAAATCCAAAGAACAGTCAAAGTGTACTGTTTACAAGTGTTAACAGATCAAGAAGAGCTTTGCTAATAAGAGTATCTGAAGCAATGTGTTTGAAGATATTCCGGAAGCCCATCAGTGCAGAACTAAAGATTAAGAAGGAGAAGGGAAGAGAGAAAGAAGCATGAGCAAGAGGAAATGAGAAAACAAGAAGAGGAGAAGAAAAAGGAAGAGCTTAGGAAGACAAAAAGAGAAGAAAGAAAAAGAGAAGCACAAAACCACGAAGAAGCAAACGAGATACTTTAAGCCATTACATCAGACCAGTTAATGATGGTAAAGAAAACTAACAAAATCTTCGCTGGTTTTGTGTTCTTAATTTTAATACAAATTGTTATTTAGGGAAATTGGTTTGTTGTTCAAGTTGCTACCATTAGTATTTAATATTGTGCAAGAAGGCTTTCCCTATAGTTGAAAAATACTATAAATGTAGGATTAAGTAAAAAGACAGACTGTGATATAACATCAAATCACAAACCATCCATTTTGCGCGAGCTTTTGATAGAAGAAACAGGGTGATATGCTCAAAATGGGAACTGAATGACTCCAATATCCATGTTATTCATGGTTTTAATACCAATCGTCAATTACATTAACAGCTACGGTTTCTAAACCAAGGCCCATAAAATCAATTCCCATGCAGAAGACACTGATCATGCTGGCCCTTCCCTTAAAAACAAAAAATAAGATAACCATACACATAAAAACTAGCAAACTTCTTGACAAAACTCAATTTACACTAGCAAGAAGGAGAAGAAAAGACAGGAAGGGCTGTGATTCATTCCTGCATTTTGGCGAATTTAATTTTGCCCGCTGTATAAATTTATTGGCTGGAAGGATTGGTCTCGATTGGGGGGTTCAATTTACTTCATCGAAATGAATGAATCAACCGATTCTACCAACTACCATCGGTAATACTATCATCAAGGAAAGAAGGGAATTACTCATGCAAAATGGATGTTGTACATTAATCATAACAAGACAATTTTTCGAAGCTCCTCAACTAAGTGCGTTCGGCTTGAATCTTCTACCTGCATTTGGGTCCAAAGAACACTTAAAAAGTTATCTTAATGTTTAAAACAGAAACAGTATTGTCAAAAACAGTAATCAATGATACGTTATCATCCAATGTGGCTTACCTTGCTTAGAAGAGCAGCAAGACTTTGTGGTAATGCTTCTAAATCTGATTGAGATCTACCAATACTTGATAACTGATGCAATACCTTTTGGACCCGCAACTCCTTCAATTGCTCATCATAGTTTGTTGGATCATTCTTCCAGGCGAAGAAAGCTTCATCATCAAACCAAGCATTTTCTCCAACTACAGCAGGCTTTGAAGCCAAGAACCACTTTTTGATAAATTCCATTGCTGATTTATGAGACAAATGATCCCCTGCAGCATCTCTAACGATTTTAATCAATGACCCTTCATTCACTCTCCTATGCAGCCTCTTGTAGAAGAATGATCGGGAGTTTCCCCAGTCCACAACTTCCCTTATAACCCCTTTTGCAGCCATTCTAAGGGATGTATCATGCAACTCGGCAAATCTGGTGGCAATTTGAGTATAAACTGGCAAGAGCTGCTTCTCCCGGGATTTTATCTGCTGCTGCAGAGCTTCAACAGAACCTGGCATTCTAGTTGTTTGAGCATTCGCAAGTTTTGCCTTCAGATCAATCAGGTGTTGGTCAAGCCGGCTCATACAGTCCAATAGCTCCTTTGTTCTAAATTTTATCTCAATCAAACCTTCTGGCTCAAGAACATTACCTTTGGCGGTCCTTTCCGCATACATCTCAATGTGGTCTGGATTGATCTTGCTGTCCACAACAACCCAAGCTCCCCCACGAAGCTCTCCCATCATGGGAATGTAAACAAATACAGGTTGTTTGTAAGTACGGAGATTCTCAACGATTGTTGACCCGGCTTGAAGAATTCCCTCAAAAAGATCCCGTTGCCCACCTGAGAAACCTCTCCAGTTGGCCATAATGAAAAGTGGAAGCTCTTCTCTGTTGAAATCCAATATCGCCTGAGATGTCTTGGCAGCAGAATCGGGGAACCATACTTGCCCTGCTTGAGGAACAACTCTCTCGTGGGAATCGAGTTGACCTGGGTCGGCTGGAATTACCTGCATCATAGTCTGAGTTTCAACAGCAACAATTCCGACTGGAATACCACCAAGCTTTGCCCTTCCGGTGACCACTGTCCTCGCCCATCCATCCAGAGTTTCAACAAAACTGTCCTTATCAAAAATACCTCCAAGCCATCTTCTATTGCTATCATAAGAACCACAGATAGCTGCACGAGGATCGCATAAGTTTTCTGGTAAGTATTCAACTTGTCGTTCAATTGGGTCGGAGGGACACAAAATAGGGAGTGGCCCACCTACATGAGGAGGAACATAGCTAAGCCACTTCAAAATGGCCAAAACACCTTCAAGATCGTCCGAGACAGTCAGATGAACAACCCCATTAGTGGCCATGATTTTGGGGCCACCAAGTTGCATGTGGGAGCTGTAAACTTCCCGACCAAGAAGCTTGTTCAATGCGGAGAATCCGGTGAGAATAATAGGTTGATCGAGCCGTTGGATGCACCTTATACCAAGTCGTGCAAGATATGCACCAATTCCAACAGTCCGACCTGTCACATAGGTTAGTGTAAATGTCTCTTGATATGCTCTTGAATATGCACCAGCAATTGCACCGCTACCAGTCAGATTTTCCACCCCTAAACCATCTTCCTTCCCTACAATTGTGTCTATTACCCATCTGGTTTCTCCAGTTTCTAGCTTTAATTCGTGCGCAATTACTGATGTTCCAACACGTTTGTAATCTTCAGGAGTCAAATATACATACTGAAATCCCCGTTCAGGGTTTGTTTCCTCAGACCATCCAACTCTAAAGCAAGCTTTCACTTCCTCGGCAACCCCTATCCGGGCACCAGAGTTTGCAGCCAAATAAATAAGAGGTAGTTTCTTCTCACAGGCTAGATTAGATACTGCAAGAAAGAAAGCATCCTCTCTAGGGCCAAAGGAACCTGCTCTGAAAGTAACATCATTTGCAACAGTAAGAATGGTTCTTCCATTTGGAAACTCCGGAGTACACATCTCCATGCACCAAGCCACCATGCCAACATCGTTTAATGCAGGTGGGCGCTCCACAGAAACGAGAGGAGTGCCCCAGTCACCTTGTCTATTAGCAAACATGAGTTCTGTGACTTTTATGAGTCCTTCATCATTAGATTTGCTAACACCCGGAAATTGGGTTGCCCATGACCTCTTCAAAGCCATCTCAAACGCCTGAAAGCACAAATATCTCAATTATGCAAGCTAAAAAATCATATATTCTCCAAACATACTATTACTCCACAAAGGGAGTATATACAACTTGGAGTCCTACCAAGGGAAAATCATAGCAGTAAGTGGTGTTGCTTTTTCTTGCTGAAAATCGTTTGCGATCAAGAATTCCCAAAGGTTGATAGCGACCAGTAACTGGTACACCATGCAGAGGACCCAACTTGGAGAAAACTGAATGATAAACCATTTCATGTTTGCCAGTATCTTCCACTTCTCTGTATACCTGCAATGTGAGGAAGGCATCAGTATCAAAAGAAACTTTGAATCAAAATAGTTTAAAATAGAAACATATTTATCAACATTAATGAAAAGAAAAAAAAGAAATAGGGCCTTGCACCTTCCCTTTAAAGGTAGCATATCAAGAGAAAAAATTATGAATGAAGAATCGACAGTAATTTGTATATATATCAAAAATAAAATAAAGATTCCTTTGAGCTATTTAGAATGTGAATGTAACTCACATCCACGGTGCAAGTGTGGCCTGTGACATTTGTAACCACAACTCTCCAAGCACCACTAACATGCCCGATTGATGGCATCAAGAGCTTAAATTCCCACTCACAAACACCAAGCCGGTGCATTCTTACACCAACAGATTCATGAATCGCACGTGCCACTTCTTCCAAGATCATCCCAACAGTCACTTCTTCTAGACCCACAACTATGTCAACATTTCTGAAGCAATTTGACAGAAGAAAATCATTAAATAAGAGATGGCATCAAGTAAATTTAACAAGGTAATACCCTTGGAACAAGCACAATACTTTAAAAAAAGTAAAATAAAAACCTGGAATATGGTACAAGATCATCAATTTGCTGCTCTCGTAATATACAAAGATACATATGAGCATGGTCGGCTCTGATTGTAGCATTATGACCATGTAATTCCAACTCTTCAAGTGCAGCCATTATAGACCTTAAGATACTTCTGGAAGTAAAAGACAAAACTGGTTGAGCACGGGCTGTTCCTATATCCAGCCCTTGATTACTCAAAAACTCTTCACTAGTATTAGGCTGTCTAACAAGTGTGCGGAGAAACATTCTCTGAATGGGGTGTGGTTTGTCCACAACAGTGTACAGGTGCCATTGTCGATCTCGTGATGGCGTGTACTGTACATTCTCATACTCTTTAAGCTTGTCCTGAATGATATCAAATGAATACAAAGAACTAAAAAGAGGGAACCCAACAAAATGGAAGCAAAAAGATATGCGTAAGCATGATGAAACTACAAACCAGCTCAAGAAAAATGGATAGAGGAGGTTCCAAGTGACGCAGTAGAGGCTCCTCTTCATAATACATCTTTTCTGGTGACCAATGAAAGGAGTGACGAACAGGAGCCCGCCCTTCATCTCTTTGTATGATACAGCTGATAACCCCAACTCCTGCAGCTCGAAGAGCCGATCCTACTTGCTTTTCCTTCAGTATCTTGGCCAACCTATTGATTCTTTCCTGAGCCTGATCCTCATCGCCACTGCAAAGACATCAAGAATAAAATTGTCGTGGATATTCATAGTCCATCTACAATGTTTCATGAAAATCAAGATGATTTAATTTAGGTTTTAGGTGTGCCCAAAGAGCCCCATACATACCTATCCTGAATGTTGACCCAAAAAAAAAAAAAAAAAAAAAAGACATACCTATCCTGAAGCATGCTCATCTGGTTGTTGATTCCCACCAAGGCAACATGAATCATATTACCATGGCCAACTAACTCTGAGCATCCATTTGACATGATGTCATTAGAGTTGTAACCAGTCTCCTTTAATGCAGCACTAATTGCCATGGGCAAAAACTGAAGTGATTTGACAATAACCATAGCTCCCCACTTCCTGTCTTTGTGTTTATCAATTACCATGTTACCCGATATTTGATCTTCTGACTTGTGTATCTTCTCAATGTTTTCTTCAGAGAATTCCCAGGAAGCAATTAGACCAGCTCTATGCCACTGCATCCGAACACTCCCCTTCACAAGATAAGGCTAATAATAACAAAGAAAGAATGTATTAGAATGGTGAATCTGTATTCAAAATAAGTAGTAAACAATAGGCGGTGATTTAAAAGTTGTACCTGGTAAAGCCTGCGGACATAAGTCTCAACGACTCGCCTCTGAAGCGTGTGGTCGCTGTGATCAAACAGGCCAACAAGTGCATCCTCTACAGCTAGCGGAGCATTCACAAGATCTTCCATCCTTTCATTAATGGCACTTCTTCTCCTGGGAGTGTCTACATGGTCACCTTCCTCTGTAAACATCTCCAACTCTGAAAGACTCCTAGCAATGCTTGAACGAAGTTCACTTAGTTTGGTTTGCTCAAGTAATTGGCTCGCCTTCAGTGCCAACTGTAGAAACCACATTCAAAGGCAGATGCATTTAAAAATTTTCTCATTGGGAAACAAACAATAATTTATAAAGTTGATGATGTACACAATAACAAACTCCAGCAAAAAATCAAAATTATTTCTCATTTAAAAGAAAGTTGTCCTAGTTGCTTTCTGAAAAAGGAAATAATCAAGGATCTAGCCAATTAGTGAGTCCGTAAAAATTTGAAATTATAAAAAACAGATGGATCTCTGGGTTGAGTCCCAAACCTCTGAATAACTTCGATGGCTAAGAGCAGAGAATCGAATCAGTTTATCTCTATATGCTGCGGGGTTGGGGTAAACTAGAGCTTCCATTAGTAACAGTATAAGTTTATTCTTGTTTCGGATGCCCTGCAAATAAATAAATAAACAAAATCGTCCATTATTTACCATACGTTTTCTCTAATTTTATAGCTGAGCAAAACAGATGGATGATAATGTTCCAAGATTGCTGAACATAAATAAAAAATAAAACAAGAACAAAAGAGCAAGGTAGACCAATAGAAAGTCCTATTGTTTATACCTGATGGGAAAGAACTATGTCCACGACCCTCAGAAGATCTTTCTTATATTGGAGGCGAAGACGTTCAATTACGTCAGCCTGAAGAGGGAAAAAATAAATAAGAAAAGCAAAGACCTCCATGAACCAAGATGACAAATAAAATAAATTTATGATCCATATGAAAATAAAGTTCGATAGAAAAAATTGCCAATACCTAAAAAAATAGCATCTAATCTTAAGAAAGGATACACTTTGAACTCTCTTAAGTAAAAATCCAAAGCACAAGATTAATAAATCAAGAAGACCTAAGTTCTTCAAATCTTGAAGCGGACATAGATAACAAAATACTGAATGACACCACCTTTCATTCTTCTAGACCCATTTCAAATGCCCCGTAGGTGTTAAAGAGATAAAGGAATTGAGAATGGAAATAATTTTGGATTCATAATAATATCATTGAAGAATGACTTTATAGAAAAAGTGGGGAAAGAAGCGCAACTAAGTTGGAAAAAAAAAAGTTACTAATTGTTGGTGGATTCAACTTTAGTGATTAGTCCTACATTCATTATGTATCCTTCTAAGGTAAGACATATAAGAAGTCTCACCCCCTCAATCTAGGCCTTTTTCTTAGGAGAAATATAAAACCCTTGGGATTATGCCACCATCGACCTAGGCGCTCATATGCCCAATGTCCAAGTCAAGGTCGACAGAACTTAAGGACCTATGGAAGGAAGAATTTCTTGCAACATATGGGACAGGTCAAAATTGGTTTCAAAAGTTAAGTGGCATCTGTGGGGACTGACACATCTATATGAGGTGCTAAGATTGGGAGATTATTGTTGATAAGTTCAACTCCAATAATTAGTCTTACATCGAATATATATATATATATATATATATATATATATATATATTTTTTTTTTTTCAAGCTAGGACACATAAGATATTTTACTCTCACACACTAGTAAGAGGCATTTTCCTAAGCAGAAAACTAAACCCCCAAGGCCTCACCTTTATGGCACACTTTGCGTGGGTGCTTCCAAGCTTGATGCCCAAGTTAAGGTTGAACCAACTTGAAGACCTATAGGAGAGACAAATCTTGCGATGTCTTCAACACTAGTTATGAACACCTTTCTAATAATTTGGCTATTAATCCAACAATGGTAGGAGAGGTAAGGTCTATAAAAAGATAAGGACAGCTCCATTTTCAGTTGGCTGCAGATGTGCTCCTTGGGTACAAAGCTCATGTCCTCCCTAGTTCTTGTTGTGTTTTATCCCTTTTGTAGTTTGGTTCCTGCTTAAACACAATTTGTCTTCCATACAAAAAATTCAAATTTTCATCTTGAAAATGTAAACCTTAAGATGTTCATCAATTTCCTGTTATAAGGTCGGAGATAGGGGGTTGACCTTGTGTGGGAGAATTATTGTTCCTAATGAAGCTTCTCTCATGAAAAATTCGTGGTTGTGGGTCAAGGGATAAGAGGAGGTTGATTAAGCGGCTCATATGCAATCAAAACCCTGGTATTGTGATTCCTAAAGAGGTGAAGAGGAGTTCAATAGGTAGGGATATGATAGAGGATCTGCGACAGTCTAGGTTCAAGGATTGGGTTTATTTGCCAACAGACAGTTCAGTAGGAGGCTTGCTTGTTGTTTGGGAAACAAGAAGGTGCTCAGTGATGGAAGAGATAATTGGGCAATTCACCGTCTCGGTCAAAATTAAACATATGGAAGGATGGAGTGGTGGTTAATAGGGGTTTATGGTCCTTGTGGCAAAAAAGGGCATGATCTTTTTTGGGATGAGTTGGGCACTTTGAGTGTTCTATATGGGGATTGTTGGTGCTTGGCGGGAGACTTTAATGTGGTTCGGTTCGCCTCGGAGAAAAAATAATAGGAGACATACTCGAAGTATGAAGGACTTTGATGAGATGATAAGGGAGTTGGAACTTGGTGATCTTCCTTTGCTAAATGGTACTTATACTTGGTCTAATTTGAAGCACGATCCAGTTTGTTGTCGACTTGATCGCTTCCTATTCACGGAAGGATGGGGCACTTTATACCCTTATTGTCAACAGAAAGTAGGAGATCGTTTTGTGTCTGATCATTAGCCCATTGCGCTTAGCACTTGCAAACCTAGATGGGGCCTAGGGCCAAAAAGGTTTGATGGAAGATTGGCCTTCCATCCAAAGTTTGAGGAAAGGATTAAGGAGTGGTGGAATTCTAATGTTGATGGGCAATGGCAGCGATTCAAAGTCATGCAAAAACTCCATGCGTCAAGAGTGCATGCTATGAATGGGGAATGCATGCATTGGGAGAGGAGGAAAATAAAAGAAGGATGTTAGAAAGGAACATAGAGATTCTTGATCGATTAGAAGGGAGTAATGAATGGGATGAGGCGAAGAGAAAGGAAAGATGGGAGATGAAAAGGGAGTTGTAGAAGCTGAACAAGGAGTTGGAAAGAGGGGAGTGGTTAAAGCCTCGAGTTAGATGGCTAAAGGAGGGGGACGCAAATTCAAAATTCTTCAATCGAATTTTGATAGGGCGGGAAGTTGGGAACTTTATTTCAAGGTTAGAAGGGGATAAGGGTGAGGTAATTGTAGATGAGGGATATATTGAAGAAACTATTCTTGCCCATTTCACTGAGGTGTATGGGAAAAAAGAAAATCAGGTTTGGGGAGTTCAAGGGTGCATTGGAGTCCTATCAGAGTGGTCGATAGTAATAGACTAGAAGATCTTTTTTCTGAAGAGGAAGTTCAAGCAGTTGTACTCAAGTGTGACGGGGTTAAGGCCCCTGGCCCGAACGGTTTTACTATGGTCTTTTACTTTTATCAGCAGTGTTGGGACATTGCGAAAGAAGATATCATGATGGTGATGGAGGAGTTCCATAGGTTCGGTGTGGTGAAAAGGTGCACTAACGAGACATATATTTACTTGATCCCGAAGAAGAATGACACTAGGATGGTCAAAGACTTTAGACCAATTAGTCTTACCACTAGTTTGTATAACATCATTGCTAAAGTCCTAGCCAATCGGATTAAGGGGGTTATGGATAGGACAATCTCAGAGAATCAGTTTGCCTTTGTCAAAGGTCGGCAAATTAAGACGCAGTCTTAGTGGCCAATGAAATAATGGAGGAATATAGAGTGAGAAACAAAAAAGGGATACTAGTGAAAGTGGACTTCGAGAAAGCATATGATATGGTTGATTGGAATTTCCTTGATTTTGCTCTAAAGGAAAAGGACTTTGGAGAGAAATGGAGGGCTTGGATCCAAGGATGTGTAATCCTCTATCTCCTTTTTTGTTTATATTAGTAGCAGATGTTTTGGGCTGGTTGTTGGATAAAGGGAGGGAAAGTGGTCGAGTGAAGGGGTTTGTGGTTGGGCAAGATAAGGTAGAAGTTTCGCATTTGCAGTTTGGTGATGATACCATCCTTTTTGTATATGGGGAAGGGGAGAATGTGGAACATATATTTAGATTAGTTAAGTGCTTTTGTTGGATATCAGGATTACAAGTAAATGTGGCCAAAATTTGTGTTGTTGGAATAGCTACATCGGAAGAATGGTTAGCAAGGCTTGCTCGGAGAATGGGTTGTAATATAGGAGGTTGGCCGATGAAGTACCTAGGATTGCCCCTAGGAGGTAGACCAGGATCTCAGACTTTTTGCGAGTCGGTGGTTAGTAGGGTGGCGAAGAGATTGGAGGGTTGGAAGATGGCATTTCTTTCAAAGCGAGGAAGCCTCACATTGATAAAATTAGTCCTCGACACTTTACCAACCTATTTTCTGTCTATATTTAAGATTCCCAAGAAAGAAGCTTCCAACATAGAGAGGTTGATGAGAGTTTTCTTGGGTTGGGGAGAGTGGAAGACGGTCATGTAGTGCACTTAGTGGGGTGGAATCAAGTTCAGAGGAGGAAGGATCTAGGAGGGCTTGGGATTAGAAATGCGGTAATCAGTAATAAAGCGCTAGCGGGAAAATGGTTGTGGACGTTTCCAAGGGAGAAGGATAAACTGTGGGGAAGAGTGATCAGAAGCAGCCATGGATTGACTAATAAAGGGCGGAATGTTGGTATTCAGCAAGGTGTTACACATAGAAGTCCATGGAAGTTCATTCATTCCCTTCATCAGTATTATGATCCCTTTGTCCGGTTGAGGGTAGGAAGAGGAGACTCTATTCATTTTGGGAGGATGTGTGCTGGGGGACCGAGGCCTTCTCTGTCTTGTTCCCTAGGTTGTATAGGCGATCCATAGGGCAAAGCTGCCCTATTTCCTCATTTATGGAGGTCGGCCTAGATATGAAATCGATTCAATGGAATTTGCGCTTGCAGTCTTCCGAAGGCCCGAGGTAAGGAGAAGAAGAGAATGCCTTGCGAACTTTGCTGAGGGAGTGTTTCTATGAGGATAGGGAGGATAGAATTGTATGGATTGAGGATAGTTCTGGGGCTTTTTCTTCAAAATCCTTCTTTCAGCCTTACTTGAGGACCCGACTTGCCCTCCTTCCTCGGCTATCTGAAAAGCTTTGGCTTGGGAGGTCAACACGGGGGACATGATTCAAAAGAGATTTCTAGGCTATTGTCTTTCTCCTCATTGTTGTGTGTTGTGTAGGCAGCATGGGGAGTGTGTTACTCACATGTTCAAAGGATGTTCATATGCCGTCCATGTGTGGGAAAGGTGAAGAAGTCATTTCCCCATCTTTCCAGAGCGTTTTGACCAGGACCTGTCGTTTGTGGTGTGCCTTGGTGAGAGATTGTAGATCAGTGTTGGAGGCGACATTGGATGGTGGCTTGTCTAGCAGTGGTGTGAAGCATTTGGAAGGTGTAAAATGCGATGATTTTTTAAGATAAATTTTGTTGTTCCAATGCATTGTGGGAGGAATCTCGAATTCTTGCATTGTTTTGGATTAGCAACAATAATCTATCAGTGGGATACTCTATGTTTGATTGGCTTAGAGGATGGGAAAAGGTTTTGTAATATGTCTTATTCTTGGGGTGGGGAGAGCTAACTATGTTCTATTTTTGTGTGGTTGGTGGGCTCTCCTCTGGTTGTATTGTTTGTTTCTCTATAAGGTAATAAATTTGTTTCTTTTAAAAAAAATAATAAAGTCAAAGATAAATAACCAGATATTAATCACAATCTTCTCAGACATCTTAAAAGAAGTAGGCCAAAAAAAAATATAAATTAAAAAAACCTATGTTCATTTGTTTATATTTGCTTCTCCCAGTTTTTGACATAATTTTAATTAGTTCACTTGCTTCTTTTGCACACATCACAAAAGATCACACAATATTTGTCCAAATGTTCAATTTCAGCATAAATGGTGTATTTAACAAAACAAATTTTACCTGGATATTATCATTGAATAATTCCTCGATCGACAAGTATTCCTCGAAAAGGGATTGAACAATGACACGTGCATGACTCTCTCGTCCACCCTCGTATGACTTGACAAGGCTCATAAGAGGTTCAACAAGCCTTTCATGAGTTGCCTTATCTTTATCAGGACAGGATATGAGATAAGCCTGTGGTACGAAATCTAATAAAATACTTAGATCTCATTCATAACCATAAGAAATAAGTACATCAAAAACAGGATGCAGAAAAAGGACTTACCTCAAGGACACCGCGCAACAATTTGGCAGGAAAATCAATGTTCTTCAAGGGAATTGATATCCCTTCAAACTCTTTATATTTTGCATCCAACTGAAGAATTCCAAAAAATAATTAAAATATTAACTCAATTTAAAACGTTAAAAAATTTTTTAAATAAATCACAACATGAAAATAAGGAGAATGCCGTAGGTTACACATAAGAACCTCATTTCTCAGATCCTTGGGAAGGCGGGTCGCCAGAACAGCGATGCACTCTTGCCACTGGAGGAAGGGCAGCTCAGGACTATCTAGGCAGTTTAATAAATCTTGCACCACCTGAAAAGAAAGAAAATAAAAAATTCAGCGTTCACTTTTCCAGTATTAAAATTCTTTTTTTCTTTTTGTACCTGAGGAACTTACCTTATTCAACATGGTCATTAGATAATGGAGGTTACAATCCAAAACTGTACTTCTAGGATCATAAACATGGTCAATAGGTACTTACTTCATCAATATTATGCTCGTAGCCAGCAAGAATCATCCTTGCGGCATTCAAACTTGCTGCACATCTCTGATGAACCCTTCCAGAAATTGCAGTTGGAGGTCCCAGAAGTGGGAAGCTTCCGTTGAAGGGTTCAGCTTTTCTTACAGCCGTTGGATCATCCAGATCAAGCCTGGCTATGAGATCACCAGCCTGTTAAGGGAAGTGAATAATAAAATCAGATTAATGAGACAAATTTATCTATGATACAATTATGAGTAAGAAGACTAACTTGCATTGCTTGGCCTTCAGATATTTCGAAATGGATTACTCCAGAAGCAGGCAGTAGAAGTGGCATGCACATCTTCATCACTTCAACCTCCGCGTAAGGTGTGTCGGCATCCACATGACTACCATCTGGGAGTATAAAGCGTAGCAACTTGCAAGGTGTCTCTGCTACTAACTTAGATGGATCATGATCATTCTAAAATAACATAGAATTTGATCTGACAACTTAGCTCCTTTCCAAGTAGCTCACACATGTTAAAAGGGAAAAAGAAACAGAAGAACCCAACAAATATTTGGTGTTACCTGCAATAAACAAGTCCTTCCATCAATAAGTAGACGACTACCAGCTGCTTCTTCCTCCGCATATATAACATGACTGTTGCCATCCAACTGTGTGAAGAAATTATGAACATACAAAAAAATCAGGTCAAACTACAAAGATAGACCTCATAACATGCTCATTGTCTTTGAATTGAGTAAATTTCTACTGCTCAACTAATGACCAATTGGTTAACAAACAACTTCTGCTCAAAGAAAAGTGGCCCCAAATTTTTAAAAGGGGAGGACTGCACCCAACCCCACTGGCTAGTGTTTTGTTTTTGTGTGTGTGTGTGTGTGCTTGGGGGGGAGGGGGGGGCTTACCTGCATTAGTAGACCACCATCACGCAAAGTATGAATTTCAGCTTCAATCTCTGAATTGTTCATTCTCAGCTTATAGCTTCTTGGTCCTCCCCTTATCATGTCAATCTAAGACAAACTTATTCCGGCTTAGAAAAGTAGGAAAAAAGTTCCAAGAGCTAAATAGCTATAATTATTCTGGAAAAAATGGAAGTTTTGGCAGTCATCATCAGAAACTTACAGTGTATTTGCTTCCTTCAATATTCAACGAAACCTGAGAGTTAACTAATGATATATGCTGCAAGATGAAGAGGATTGTTAAGAAAATAACACAAATAGATAAAAATTGAATCATTCAGATCAGGGATATTGTAATAACACAACACAATACCTTGGGTGGGATTTGCCCTTTCTCAAGATAACCTACATAGTCAGACACCATGCTTGCACTGCTTGTTGAAGCTTTCTAAGGAAGACAGAAGCACAAGTAATAGAGCTTGAATCACTAAAATGTGTATACACTTGAGAAAATTATCTTCAAGGAAAATCACAATAAGATTCAAATGCACTCACATAAAGAGCCCCGCCAACTACCGAGAGGTACCAAGGAGGCCTCTCAGCTCTAACGCGCATGGCAATTCGGCTGTCCAACCAACCGGTGTGGATTTTGTTGTTTCTGTACTCTGAAGCCTGCAAAACAAATTAATTGGATAAATACTTTTTAGTTAATTCAATTGATTCAGGAAGGAAGTTGACGCTGCCAAGGATGAGAATCTCACATGCAAAAGATCTACTGTGTAATCAACATTAGTACGGATTTCCCCTCTTATATGTATTTCCTTCAAACCAAGAACCATGTTTGCAATAGCCAACGCTCTAGATTCCCCAAAAGCAAAGACGTGCCCTGAAAGAGAAATAAAGTCATTAGGCACAAATTAGTTTGAAAAACAAATGTAATGCACGGCTAAATATGTCAGGTAAACATGACTAGAAACACAGAGTTGCTTCTTCTTCTTTTATTTATTTATTTTTTTTCCTTGTAAGTGGTTGAAGTTTTCGAAGTACAAGGCATTCTACTTTTAATGCACTTATCTAAGTTTATACCATGTTGCAATAAACAAATAAAATAAATATGTCAAATGCATGAATATTCAAGGAACCTATTCAAATGGAAGAAAATATATGCAAAGCTCCTCATTCAGAAAATACCCACAAAAACCAACCTAGTAAACAAAAATGAGAAACTTTGACACTATTCAAAAACTTATCAAGTCTTAGTCACACAACAACTAAAAACTACTTACCAAATTGAGAATCAGAGAATTCATGAATGCCACCTCCAGACTGCAAATGCAAATAATTAATAGTTTACACTTTAGCCAGAACAAAATTACAAATATACCAAAGCCATCCCCATTTAGAACTGAAAAAGGGTATACCTTAACAGAGAAATATGCCCATGCATTCGGCTTACTTTTAAAACTCAGCTCCTGCAACAAGTGAACAACTTTTTACTTGTTCATCTAAATGAGATAATTCCAACAATAAAGCAAAACTAACCTGTACTTTCCCGCTAGTAGGCTTGAAACCATCATCTGGATCCTCACTAGTCACTCTCACAGCAACACAGTGACCTTTGGGCCTCACTGACTCAGCCATGTCAAAGTCAAATGGGGAAGCAACAAGTGATGTCCTCCTCCATGCATCATACCCTCCACTGTGGTCCTTCCCATAGAATCTCCTTATTTCTTACAAGAGGGAAGCAGATAGGGACTGAGTGGTTAGCATAGGGAACTCAGTGAAAAAGGAAGAGCTGGAGAATAGAAAATTGTAAAACAGACCATACCGGGAATCTGCCAGAGAGGAATACCCATTCCTACTGACACTTGTGCTGCTGGAAGATTTATTTCAGCAATCCATTCAGTCACAGGATGCTCAACCTACAACATGAAAAGGGTCTATTAAAAAAAAAACTTGAAATGATAGCAACTGGTACTATACCAAAAACAAACAAGCAAGACCAGTAACATTCTTAGGTGTATATCAGAGAAGTTGGTACCGGTTAGCAGGATTGGTATTTTAGGACCACCTTTGCAAAAATGGAATTCTCCAGATAGAACTATTTAATTGTACATTCACAAATACCATTCCATTAAACTTGCTTCATACGATAATGAACTTGCAAATATCTTTCCATTTTACAGAATGTTACAACACCCAAAATAAAAACACCCTCGAGTGTTAACTATGTAGGTTGAACTTGAAGACAACCATATCCTTCTTCCCAATTCAAGCTCCATGTCAGTTTTTTCATCACCCCTACCATGTCTTAGCTACCACATGGACTTTTCCCCCAAGGTAACACTTGACGGAAACCCCTCCCAGTGCAACGGAGAGTATAAAGATGTTACTCTTGCAACAAGAAGACAACCATAATGATTTTGCATATTTCATTTACCAAAATTCGGATATTGTTAAATGTCCATAAAAGCTGCTACATGATATTAACAAATCAAGAAAAAAGGAGGGAAGGGGGAAGTCAGAGGCCAGATTAGTCGCAGCTATTGCTAAGAGATGCTGGGAAAAGCACATTAAAAGGGCCTTCACAAACCTGCAACCGGGGATTGAGCTCCAAAAAGTAGTACTCTCCAGTGTCCATACTGTACAGATACTCAACAGTAGCAGCTCCAACATAGCCCACACATTTGGCAAGCCTCCTAGCTCCTTGTTCCAATTCCTTCACAGTCTCCAGTGATGCCACAGTAATTGGACCCTCCTCAATGATCTATTGGACAAGCAAAACATTTCAAAATTATATAAAAAAAATATTGACAATATATTAGGGTGCATTTCATTTGCGATACAAAAAGAAGAATGCAATTCAAGAAAAATTTTTATCATTTTATGAAAGTACATTTTATCTTCTTGGATTTTTTTTTTAATTCAGAAAATTGTATCTTGATCATGAACCAACTGATGCCTTAGGATCCTAGCTCAGAAAACACCAAATCCTTATATAAGTTCCTAGTAGTTCAAATGAAATTAGAAGAAAATATCCAAATGAAATGAAAATCCCACCTTTTGATGCCGCCTCTGAATGCTGCAATCACGGCTATGCAAAGCTGCAACATTACCATACTGGTCACATAGTAATTGGACTTCCAAGTGGCGACTCTAAGTGAAGAAATAAATAAAAGAAATATTGTCAGAGTGAGATAAATACTAAGGTAGTGGTAGAAAAATTGCATTGCTTTCATATTACAGAATTGTGAAGGATGATTTCACCTGTGAAGCAACCTTCATTATAAAAATTGGAGAACCAGGAACTTCACCCTGTACTTGCTTAAACAAAGCCTTTACTTCCTCATCATTATGAACCTATAGCATTAAAAGAAGTGTTACAGCTATATTAATCCAGCAGCATAACCCTAAGATAATTCAAACCAAACATCCCGCGGTTGTAAAACACTTCTTCAAAGTCATTTGCATTGACAATCACGAAATTCAGTAAATGAAAAGGAAACGTAAATCCATGTTAGTAAAAAAGCATTAAACTAGTCAAATAAGAGATTGACCTTTCTTATGCCTTTACCACCACCACCCCAAGATGCCTTGATCATTGCAGGGTAACCAACCACTTGACAGCTAGCTACTGCTTCCTCTGTCGTATAAACACAGGCTTCCCTGTATATATTATCTGGGATACTATCCAAGCAGCTTTCTGGAGGAATTTTTACCTGGAAGGAAAATGCTGAAATTAAAACAAAACTTAACCCAAGTCAGATAGGCCAAATTCAGACAACAAAATAATAATTCAACAGGAAAGTTACATGTGAGCCACTCCATGGAAGTGTTGGCACTCCTGCTGCTTGAGCAATCAGAGATGAACCAATTTTGTCTCCTAATGCCGCCATAGATGATGCTGGAGGGCCAAGGAAAATTATTCCCTTCTCTTTTAATGCATCTGGTAGCTCGGGGTTCTCAGATGCATGGCCCCATCCAGGCCAAACCGCATCAACATGTGTAATCTCTGCTACCTGGAATGATACACAAGTCTCAGAAAAGCATATTAGAATATTTAAGCAGAAATTTGAAGCCAATGCCAGAAACATAGAAGCCCTTATAGGTAAAGAAAAAATATGATTTACAGGAAAGAAAAAAGTTCAAACTACGATCAAAGTCAAGACACAAAATGAAAACAGAATCAGGAAAAGGAAAAAGTCTGTGTTAAGTTCTGAGTATATGAAAATATTAATAGCATAGTCTTAAAGACATCATTGTTTCTCTGGTACATATTTTTAAAACATCTGTGAAATGCCAACAGGGGAAACAATTGGTTCTGCATAAGATTAATGCATAAATCAAATAACCATCTTATAAAAATAGCTATTAAATGATAAAGACATGAAATGGAATTAAATTTAAGAGCTCACCTCTACAATTAGCTGCACATTAGCATAATTATTGTTGTTGGTTCCACCAGGAACTTCCACAAACTGATCGGCAATTCTAATATGTTCAGCATTAATTCTCACATCCTCAGGGGTTGCCATTGCCACCAGTAAGATAGCCTTATCTGTCCCAAAGGTTTCATAAGCCCATGTTCTGACACTTCGTATGAACTTCACCGCAGCCATTCCATTGTTTGCAATTAAGATACTGTGAATCGGCTTTTGCCCTCCTAGTGCATAGCAGAATTCATCCACTTCAGACACTGCAGCCACGCCCCTATTCAGCATAGCTCCATTTAAGATCCCATTTCCCCGCAAAACACCTGCCATCGCGAGATTGCTTTGGGCGTCTGGCATTCTGCATCATTTGAAACTGAAAATTACTAAACAAATAAACACATGGAGCTAGAATCATATGGGCCTTCAACATCTCTAACTTTTCATATGAGCAATCAAAATTATCCACAAATGCGGGTTGTGAGATGCTCACTTGGCGCAGAACACCTTACAAATTGGAAACTAACCAAGCATTCTAGAAAAATTAAAGAAAGACTCAATCAAAAGAAACCCAAATTTAGCCCTCATTGGTATTGAAATTAGAAATTTGTACATCTAGCAAGCTGGAGGAGTGATAGCAACAAAATTAAAACTAAAATTTGACCAAAGAGGCAATTATAGAGAAGCCACAACCAAAATAAAAAGTAATTTTTCTAAAAATCAAGTTCAGATCTTCCAATCACACATAACACAATCTAATGCCAAGATATAAACATCTAATGGGGCTGAAAACAAAATCCATACTTTCAATTGCAATACAATCTCAAATTACTTACCTTAAAAGCGGAAACAGAAACAAACAAAAAACCAACTCAAAAAACCAAGAAAAACTCAATCTCAGACTTCATAAACAGCAAACTCAAACCAACACAATAATAAATAATAAAAATTTTAAAAATTAAAAAGACTGAACAATAAATAAAATGGAATCATCAGAAAATTGACCTCAAAGAAGAAGGCCCAGAATGTAAAATTCCCAAATTTGAGATTTTTCTATGTGCCCTTGAAGCAAAATGGCATTATCAATCAAGAACATGGGCAAAACCAAAGGAAACCGTGATGAGTTGGTGAGGAAGTGCTGTGTAAATAGCTTGACAGAAGGTGTTCAGAAGAGAGGGAAATTGTTGTTTTTAACGGCTTTAATGAGAAGTGCACGTGTTACCTGCCCACCTATTTTTCCCTTATAGACATGAAGTAGTTCTAGTTCCCAACTACTCACAAACTCCATTCAATGATGCGGCCATGGAAGGTAGATCTTGTGGTCCAGAAAGCTCCACGTTTTCGGACTAACATAGGTGGAGTAGGGGGAGCATGGTTTGGCCACCTGGGTTGGGTGGGTCAGTCCACCGACCCAACCCTTGCCTCTTTCTTCTAAATTTTCCTTCGATGATCTATATACATCCATGAACATATATTGAGTTATTGTAAATTAGCTGTTTTAGTTATACTTTTTAAATATTAATAATTATCTAAATATCAATGAATAAATATACTTATAATTGTCTTTTTTTAATATAATTTAAATATATATATATATATTGGAAATTAAACAATATCAATTAAACCATGGGACCCACTTCTTCGTTGATTGATTAACCCTTTGTGAATGAAGTATCATCCCATCTTTCCTTCTTTTCTTAATCTTTTCATAATTTTTAATTAATATATTTTGTATCCACACTTGACAATAGATCAGAAAAATATAAATTTATTCATTGATAAATATAGAAAGGTGGCGTAGTTGAACTCCTTTCTTTCCTTATTTGAAGATTAACGGATATCGAGAAATTGTATTCCCTACTTTTTTATTTCCAGCGCAATTATAAATATTTGAAGACTTTTACAAACCAACAAGTTCAAGTTACTTTATTCTCACTTTAATATCTTTGATTACGTAATACATATATATAATTCTTAAAAAAATAAAAAAGATTTGAACATAATTTGGTTGGATTCATGGTCTCAAAATCATGTAAGGGCATAGGGAATCATTTAATTCTATGGGTGACAAAGAGTGTCTAAAAGGAAAGAATGAGGATTTGGGTACATGGGAAGCACCAAAATAGGATAGAAGGACTAAAAGATGTTTAAGGGTCAAAAAAAATAAAAATAAAAATAAAAAGAATGAGATTCTCATGTCATTTCCAGGCCTCATGGAGAAAACATTTTTTTTTTAATTAATAGAATAAGAGTATGAATGTGTTGGTTGGAGTTATAGTTGAGAGTTAGGTGCATCCATGCCTTCCTCACCTGTGTGTATTCAATTTTTCTTCTTCAAAGGTTGGCTCATATTTAAAGAAATTAAGAATGGTGATGGCAACCTTGAATTTGTCAACAATTCAATATACAGATGAACACGCTTGACAGCGAAAAAAATGTAAGAAAAATTAAATTTATATTAATTGAATAATGTGAAATTCTATCTTTTGTTTCCTTGAAATGAGTTTTTAAGCAAATGGGTTCGCATGTAATTTAAATAAAGCAATAACAATATACAATAAATTTTAGTTTTTTTTTGTTTGCAAAAAATAAATAAATAAGAAGATGATAATAGTTACCAAAAGACAAAAATGTTTGAGTTGAATAATTTTAAATTTTAAAAATAAAAAATAAGGCTGTTTTTTTTTCTGTTAATGAAGTCATATAATGGTTTCGGTCAATTTTTTGGGGGGTGTCCAAGATTAAAATATAAATATTTTTCTCTTAAAAAAGAAGAAAGCAGAGTGATTTAGTCCCAAAATTAGCAAAAGTTGTAGATATAACAACATTTTAAAAATTTAAGTATACTATTTTTAAAAATTAAAAATTTAAATAAATTGAACTCCAATATATTTATTGATTTTTTTACTAAATTATTTTTAATATCTTAATATTTATAAATTAGAGAGAGGGAATTATTTTGAACTTTATAGACATAGTAGCAATCAGTGAATTAATTAATAGTTATTTGATTCATATATGATAGAGGTTAATGTATTTGAAAACTTTCTTTCTTTTTTCATTTGATTGTGTCCTGCTGGTCTTTAGTGTGTGATAAATCAATATGAAATCATCAAGATTAATATTACGCATTAAAATATGAAATTTCCGATCAAAAATGTCGAAGAAAGAAGAGATGATTTACCAGGGGAGACTATTAATTTGATAAAAAGTAATATTGGTTGCCTAAATAAATACCTAATGCAAGAGGTCTTGTTGTTGGCTTGTATTTCTAACTTAGTTAACCTAGCTTAACTATACGCAATTGCACGTGGTGTTTGATTGAGAACAAAGATATTCACATGCCAACAATATAGGTTGGTTGGCCAAGCTGACCTTGAGGTGGACATGTATCGATTTAGGTCACCTCATGTAATGCGAACTCCATGTTAGCATAAACCTACCATCAGGTTGGAAGTTTAAATGGCTCTTGTGGCTAGCTTCATGCAACAAACTTATTACCGAAGAAGCGCGGTTCTCACAGGATATTTCGAGATCTCCTATTTGCAAGAGGTTTTCTAAAGGGACTGAGGACATTCTGCATGCTTTAAGGGACTGTCAGGAATCAAGAATAATTTGGACCAAAATCTTCAAAGAAACCCTCCCCAATAATTTTTTTTTTCTACTTTCCTACGTTAATGGTTGGAGGAAAATACTAGATCCTGGCATGATTCATCAGAGACCAAGTTGTGGTGCCTCAAATTCTTAGTAGCTCTATGGATTGCTTAGAAATCTAGGTATAAGACCTTGATAAAAGGGAAACGTGATTCTATTAATCACATGAAGTATGGATGGAGATCCCTAGTGGATGGTCTCTGTATGGCATTTGAGCATCAAGAAGGGTACAAAACTCGTATCCAAAGCATTGGGTTGCCTGGTTTCCCCCTAATTATGGCTGGATAAAAGTGAATAACGGTGGAGCTACCAAAGGGAATCCAAGCTTGGCTACATATGGGGGCCTCCTCATAAATTATTATGGCAAATGGATAGTTGGATTTTATGAAAGCATTGGTATTTATTCTAACACGGTGGCTTAGTTGAGCGGAATCAAACACGACCTGCTAATTGCCTGGGAGCTTGGCTTTCATAAAATCATTTTCGAAACTAATTCAAGAGTGGCAATGGAGCTCCTTGAGACCTGCCCTAACGACTGTCATCCTCTCTCTATGGGTTGGTAACTGATATAGGACTTCTCTTTTCAACATGACTGGGATATTCGTCTCCAGCATATATGCAAGGAAGGGAATGAGTGTGTTGACTTTATGGCTAATCTTAGCTTTGGTTACATTGATCATGTTGACAATCCCCCTCCGAGTCTATGGCCTCAGCTTATGGCTGATGCTGCTTTGGTCTATTTTTTGAGGCCTAAGTGTCATTTTTTCTAATGTAACCAAAAAAAAAAAAATACCTTCATGTTAGTATGTGTCAAACTTGGGCACCAATCATTAAAATAAAAAAAGAAAAGAAAAGAAAAAAGATATTTTTGAATTTTCACTTGTGTTTTTGAAAATTTTACCTATGTTCTAGAGATTTTGTGATATCTTACAAAATTTATTTTGGTAGAAAACTTGTAAAGAAATATATATCTCTATGTGCCCTAATTTGACTAAACATTATTTTTGTTATCAAGAACCCCAAAAATAATTTAATTTAAAGCAAAAAAGGAAATTTTATTTTTATGTCAACTCATTTCTTCCTAAATTATAGTATCAAGAGTTTTTAGTCAATGTCGATCACACTAACATTCTTCATAATAACCTTTTTTTAATTATGGTTGTCTATTTTTATGTTACTTTCAACCGGTGATTATCATTTCGCTTGGTGGCATCTTTCTCACGCACCTCTTCATCTTTTAGAATTGGTCCATTTTTGCTTCAACAATTTTCAAAATTTTTAGTCCATGATTTTAAAATTTTCTTGAAAAAAAAAAAAAAAACTTGCCATCAACCTTATCCTAAAAACTTGGAGCAGGTGCATTTTCACTAGTTTGATAAGTTATTAATATTTGTTAAGCTTGTAAAGTTATAACATTGCGAAGGAAGACCGGTCGTGCACGGACATTTCAATATTGAAAAAAAAACACTTAAAAATATTTAAGTAAAAAACTTAATGCAAGAATGATTATTTTTAGATATATCTATACATATGTTGCCCCTCCAAAAAAAAAAAATATGTCAACCTTGAAAACATGTAATTAGAACCAACAAGTATCATATTCAATAATTATTAAATAAATAAGTGTTACACATTAAACTACTTAATCAATCTTTTACAGCTGTGATTATTCTGATTGTAATATCTAATGTAATTATAATAATTTAATTTCATTAGCATTCCCCTAAAAAGTATCGCTTTATCATTTTTTTTTTTTTTAATAATATGATGTTCCATATTGTGACTTTGATTGAATGCAATTATTTCACAAGAGTTCATATCAGATTCCCAACTTTATGTCTTCCAAATCATTTATATTGGGACCCGTGGCAATTAGAAAACGGTTTACTATTAATTGAACTATAGCCACACCCATTTATTTTCCTACCTACCCAGAATTAATGATCGGAAATATACTATCACCAACACCTGTCCCCTTGCAGGTGTGCGGTTCGTAAAACGGCGACTGACATTTTAGAAGTGAACCTTATCTTTTCATTCTCATGCAATCACTACAAAAAACTACCTCGTCCTCATCTCCCTTTTTCTTTTTCTTTCTTTTTTTTTTCTTAAGGATTCAAATATTAATAATCAAACATAGCTAGCTAATTAACCTCACATAAAAGTGCTCTCAAATTAATTTTTAATTCTCACACATATAACACAGCCCAACAAGAACTTTCACAATATACTAAGAGTTGTAGTTAGACTAAAACACTAATACAAAGAAACTTAACTGTACATAAATAAAAGCTACTAATTGAGTAGCACTTTTGTAATTTTGTTATGTCATGTTTGTATTATTATCTTATAATTATAAAAATTTAAACTTTATCTACTTAATTTAAATAATGTGTATGTACTCAAACACGATACATTTAATAAACATGTTAAACTTAACCTATTTATAACCCTTAATGCTTAAACATGTTTATCGTAACTAATTTAATAAACATAAATTATAATTAACATATAAATTAAAAAATCATAATTATATAACAATCTAATAAAGATAGAATAAAATATTTAAAAAAAGTATAGTTTCAACATAAAATACAAATTAATAAAAATGTCTCCGTAGTCAATTTCGTATTACTCTAGTGTAATCATATTACATTTCATATATTATAGTTAGAAATTTAAAAACTATTTTATTTAAATAACCTTTCTATTCAACCGATTATTGTGTCATAATATATATATGGTCGACCTTCTTAAATGTAATTGACTATAACTTTTATTATATTTTGTAGGTAAGATAAATAAAGTCCTAAAATATTATTTTAAAGAATCGACAAAAGTAAAGAAATATATTTTTTCTAAAACAGCAATCACCAAATGGTGTATATATGTAATGTTTTAGTTTCATGATAAAGTTGTGGAAGCAAGCACCAGGTTCATTTTGTGTGGTGGGATTTGAAATTAAACCACCGACTCATATTATTAGATATTGGGTGGCTTAATCTACTCAATTAGTAGCTTTTATTTATGTATAGTTAATTTTCTTTGTATTAGTGTTTTAGTTGGTATTGTAAACTTTCTTAATTTTGTGTTTGAAAACTAATAGAGTATTAAAGTCTAACTACAACTCGTAGTATGTTATGGAGTTAACTACAACTCGTAGTATATTATGAAAATTCTTGTTGGGCTGTGTTATTTGTGTGAGAATTAAAAATTAATTTGGGAGCACTTTTATGTGAGCTAGCTATATTTGATCAACTTATGTACATCCTTTCATTAGTTGATTAATTCTTATCTTATGTGAAATAAGTGACTGAGCCAAGTAAATTAATGTGTTATTGCTCATGTATTTCCTTACATGTATTTGGATTTATTAAATCGGAGAGGTTTGTGTGTTTGTTATTTTTTTTAATCATCTCCTTATCATTGATCTTTCAACAACTTTCTTTTATCCTTTTTTTTATTATTATTATTATTCTTCTTTCATTGATGCTTATTCTGAGTGGAATTTTAGATTACAATATACCACGGGAACAAGGAGAATATGAAGTAGCTACAAGGTTGTAGTTTTTAATCCATTTGATTGCCACTTATAACATCCCATGTCTCTAACATGGTGTTGATTACCCTGTTTTCTTGATGTGAGATGTGGGTAGTTGAAGAGATTTTCATGGGATATTTGTTTTTTTGAATTAGTTGATCATCTATGAATACAAATACAGAAATTACTAATCCAAAGATACTTTCCTCTACTTAATTTTTAAATTTTATTTAGACATTTGGGTTATGGAGCAATAATTTATACTCATTCTTATGATGTAAATCATTGCATCAACTCAAAGAAAGAGCACGTGAAATATTATCGTGGATCACTTCCACCTTAAGCACCATTTATTCATTTATTTTGAATATTTCAACATTCTTCAACATTGGTATTAGCTATAAGGCTACCATTGAAGAGAAATTATTTTTTTATGATGTCTTATAAGCACTAGACATTTGAAGAAATTTGATGTCATTTGTAATTTTTCTTTCTTACGGTTTTAGGCAATTCTAATGAAGTAGTCTTGTATTTGGATTGTCAAACCTGTGGTTTTTGACATTTTTCATGAGTTCATTATTTTATATACTCGGACTTCAAATCGTCAATTAATGTAAATTCATCTTATATTTCATCCTCCACAAAAAATGTTCTAAATGTGAATGTTTGACTTGTAAAATTAAAATATAATGGTAAGAAATAATGGTTAACTCGAAAGGGTCTAGTAGGTTCCTTAATGATAATCGATATGCCTTATGCTCCTATTGTTTGGTTGACATGTCACATCCAATAATCTTAATAATACATTTATGTTGGTTCGGTCATATACTAACATGTAGGTACGTAATTATATACTCCTCATTTGCACACATGATGAACAAACTCACTTGGCTATTTAAAAGGAGAGAGACGATTTATTTTTTAAAGAAATTGCATAGCTTTGAAATTAAACATATGCTAGCGCATTATATCGTGCATGGACATTATTTGTAATTTTGTGTGCTCATGATTTCAAAGATTGATTTGAATTTTATGTCTTATGTGTATGATCTTTATATGACTCTATAAGTTAGATTATTTACCAAACTTCCTGTTTGTGCGCCTTATTTTTTATTATTTTTCTTATGTTTTGTCAGAACAAAAAAAGAAAGAAAAAAGAAAAGGTGTTGGAATAACAATTGATGGTTTTTTGGCTTTCATTTGGATTATATTACATTGTCGAGTTACAATAATTATATGGACTTTAATTATTTTGATATATATTTATTATTGTATAGAAGAATTGTATGTTTAGGTTATAAATGTTATACAGATAGGTTAGCTAATATGAGAATGGATGAATATTTTGCAAATATTGATTGTAGTTTATCAAGTGACATTAATATGTTAAATTTTTAGAAGAGACACTGTCAAATCTTATTTCTAAAAATGGTGATTTGTTTTAAATGACTTATATAATTTCTAGTATGTCAATATTTTGATATGTTTGAAAATTGTATGTCAGCTGTAATGTCAGCGAAACAAGAGTTGTGATATAAAAACTCTATGACAAACCTTCTGATTGGGATTTAATTAATAGTCGAACAACTTTTATAATGAGTGTCAAAGTTAGACATATTGTTAATTATTTTATCATATTAATTAATGATTTCTAACGTTTCCAATATATTATTTGATATCCCAATTTGAAACATTATATTATTTCAAAATATATGTACTATTTCAAAATATATGTACTATCTATAGAGAACTAGTAATGTTAATATATCTAGTATTGAAAAACATTGAGGTGGCAAAAATCTTACTAAACCAATAAATGTTGAGTTGAATAGACAAAATTAAATGTCTCTTTAATTAGAAGTCTTAAGTTCTGAGTCTTAGGTAAAAAAAAACGCATTAGGATAACTATTTTAATTAAGGTTTTACAGTAGCTCGAAGTAACCATAAAACTAACTAGGGACACGTTATAAAAAAAATCCAAAGAATTTTATAGTAATCAATCTAAAAAGTTTTGTGGTGAAAAGAGTATCTCACATTATCTTACCGAACCAAAGTACTCTGCAAAACAATATTGCTAAAAGAAAGAAGAGAACTTGATTAACTATGGTTTGATTAATGATAGTTGAAGCTACCCTACTAATGTCTTATTGGGAGAATGCCTTGTTAATAGCTAAGTACGTCCTTAATTGTGCATTTTTATATCCATTTTTATATCAATCTATATATACATAAAGTATAACTGCAAAATGCATACATCATATGAAATATTAACAATTTATATCCATTTATGTTAATAGTTGAGTGATTTGCTTTTGTAAGAGACTTATGCGACTTAAATTAGAGGAAAATGATAGGAGGGCTCCTGCGTTTCTTATTGAACACTAAATTAATTGGGCCCTTTTCTATGAAATATGGTCTATGACAATAAACATTCTTGGCCTGCGCCAAGAATCATGGGCTTTTGTATGGGCTACCAGGCACTTTTCTAACATACGATCCAGAATAGTAATAGAAAACTCTAGAAATTGTGCATTTTTATAACTATTGTCACTAATATTTGCATTATTTTAAAGTTTCCTCAAATATCAGCTTTTATAAAGTATTTACATATTTATAAGATTTTGTTAATGGTTAATGCGTTAAAAGGGTTACCTAACCTATGGTAGCTGAAATCCACGGTTGGCCTCAAGCCAACACAAATTCTTGCAACTAATAACCTTGAGATTTTAATTAACGCGGTGATTCTAAGTTTCAAGATACAGTAAGAGAGCACGACGAAGGAGTGGAAACATGTTTGATTTCTAAAATTAGTTTTGAGCCTATTATACCATTGTATACCACTTACATACATGTTGTATATATATACTTTGCTAATATTATTTTCATACTAGATTTATTTAATGTTAATTTATTATTTTGTAGGGCCTTTATTAGTGAGTCCTAAAGATTTTTATAATTCGAAAGTTGAATTTCACATCAATCTTTCAACTACTAATCTTATCAAAAGTAAAATTGAAAAATTTAAGAATACATACTTTGCATATTTTCTAGATATACCCCTACTATTAATATTACAAGTATATTGTATATGCAAAAGTATTATTGATCCACTCATTTATTCTGTGTATTTGAGAAAAAATTATTATTGTTTTAACTTTATACAAATTTATTACAGTTTATTATGTATTAAATTTATGAAACAAATAATGTAGTATTTGTTTGTGGTTATTTTTTAAATTTTCTTTATAAGACATTTTATTACATACATTCATAATTTCAACAACACATAGTAATTTGCAAAAGAGACTATAAAAACTTTTAGTACAAAAATTTTAGTCAAAGGTTTGCGGATATGCAGTTTTAATGAGAAATAAAAATAAAAATTGATTTTGTTGGCCACGAATGATGTATGATCAAAATGACAATTTTCTAGGCTAATTGTGTGGAGAACACAAGTTCTCAACCATTTCGCCCCGTGCAACATTGTTATGTGCTTCAGCATCTCGGTAATAGTGTTGTCTTTGCTCCAAATTCTTGTATTGTTCTCTATTCAAAGCATTTGGAACAGTTTAACAAAGGGCTAGTGGGGAATGTTAGAGGGCTCCCTCGATGAATTGCAAGGAAACCCCTTTGATTTGAGTGATAAATTTGTAGAAATGGGAGTAGAAACAAGTGGAGCTGATGTGTCATTGCCTGTGAACACTTTTGAAGAGATTGATCTTGGTGATGCATTGAACTTGAATATTTAAAGGTGTAAGTATGTGAAGCTAACAGTAATGCAGCTACAGTTCATTCCAATTGTTACTGCTAAGATAGACTTTATGGCATTGTAGTCGCATAAAGTCTCTCTCAACAATAACAATTGAAATGGATTGTCATTGCACTAGCATCAGCTTCACATACTTACACCTTTGAATGTTCAAGTTCAATACATCACCAAGATCAATCTCTTCAAAAGTGTTCACAGGCAATGGCACATCAGCTCTACTTGTTTCTACTCCCATTTTTGCAAATTTATCACTCAAATCAAAGGGGTTTTCTTACAATTCATCGAGGGAGTCCTCTAACAATCCACATGCTGCCCTTTGTTAGACCATTCCAAATGCTTTGAATGGATAACAATACAAGAATTTGGAGCAAAGACAACACTATTACTGAGATGCTGAGGCACATAAGAATGGTGCATGGGTGGAGATGGTTCAGAACTTGTGTTCTCCACACAATTAGCCTATGAAATTGTCATTTTGATCATACATCATTTGTGGCCAACAAAATCAGTTTTTATTTTTATTTCTCATTAAAATTGCATATCCACAAACCTTTGACTAAAATTTTTGCACTAAAAGTTTTTATAGTCTCTTTTGCAAATTACTGTGTTGTTGAAATTATGAATGCACGTTGTACATCGAACATATGTGATAAAATGACTCATAGAGATAATTTAAAAAATAACTATAAGCAAATAGTACAATATGCATTTCATAAATTTAATACATACCAAACTGCAATAATTTGTATAAAGTTAAGACAATAACAATTTTTTTTCTCAAATACAAAGAATAAATGAGAGAATCAATGGCTCTTGTGGCTAGCTTCATGCAACAGACTTCTTATCGAAGAAGCGCAGTTCTCACAGGGTATTTCGAGATCTCTTATTTGCAAGAGGTGTTTTAGAGGGACTGAGGACATTCTGTATGCTGTAAGGGACTGTCAGGAATCAAGAATGGTTTGGACAGAAATCTTCAAAGAAACCTTCCCCAATAATTTTTTTTCCTACTTCCCTAGGTCAATGGCTGGAGGAAAACACGAAATCCTAGCATGGTTCATCAGCGACCAAGTTGTGGTGCCTCAAATTCTTAGCAGCTCTATGGATTGCTTGGAAATCTAGGTATAAGACCTTGATACAAGGGAAACGTGATTCTATTAATCACATGAAGTATGGATGGAGATCCCTAGTGGATGGTCTCTGTATGGCATTTGAGCATCAAGAAGGGTACAAAACCCCTACCCAAAGGCATTGGGTTGCCTGGTTTCCCCCTTATTATGGCTGGATAAAAGTGAATAACGATGGAGCTGCCAAAGGGAATCCAAGCTTGGCTACATATGGGGGCCTCCTCAGAAATCATTATGGCAAATGGATAGTTGGATTTTATGAAAGCATTGGTATTTGTTCTAACAGGGTGGCTTAGCTAAGCGAAATCAAACACGACCTGCTAATTGCCTGGGAGCTTGGCTTTCATAAAATCATTTTTGAAACTGATTCAAGAGTGGCAATGGAGCTCCTTGAGACCTGCCCTAACGACTGTCATCCTCTCTATGGGTTGGTAACTGATATAGGACTTCTCTTTCAGCGTGATTGGGATATTCGTCTCCAGCATATATGCAGGGAAGGGAATGAGCGCGCTGACTTTATGACTAATCTTAGCTTTGCTTCTAATTCTAATGGTTACAGTGATCATGTTGACAATCCCCCTCCGAGTCTGTGGCCTCAGCTTATGGCTGATGCTGCTTCGGTCTTTTTTTTGAGGCCTTAGTGCCATTTTTTCTATTGTAACAAAAAAAAAAAAAAAAACTACCTTCATGTTAGTATGTGTCAAACTTGGGCACCAATCATTAAAATAAAAAAAGAAAAGAAAAGAAAAAAGATATTTTTGGATTTTCACTTGTGTTTTTGAAATTTTTACCTATGTTCTAGAGATTTTGTGATATCTTACAAAATTTATTTTGTTAGAAAACTTTTAAAGAAATATATATCTCTATGTGCCCTAATTTGACAAAACATTATTTTTGTTATGAAGAACCCCAAAAATAATTAAATTTAAAACAAAAAAGGAAATTTTATTTTTATGTCAACTCATTTCTTCCTAAAGTATAGTATCAAGAGTTCTTAGTCAATGTCGATCACACTAACATTCTTCATAATAGCCTTTTTTAAATATGGTTGTCTATTTTTATGTTACTTTCAACCGATGATTATCATTTCGCTTGGTGGCACCTTTCTCACGCACCTCTTCATCTTTTAGTGTTAGTCAATTTTTACTTCAACAATTTTCAAAATTTTAATTCATGATTTTAAAAATTTCTTGAAAAAAAAACTTGCTGCCAACCTTATCCTAAAAACTTGGAGCAAGTACATTTCCCTAGTTTGATAAGTTATTAATATTTCTTAAGTTTGTAAAGTTATAACATTGTGAAGGAAGACCGGAAGACCGGACGGGTACGGACATTTCAATATTGGAAACAAAAACAGTTAAAAATATTTAAATAAAAAACTTAATGCAAGAACGACTAGTTTTAGATATATCTATACATATGTTGCTCCTCCCAAAAAAAAAAAAAAATTGTCAACCTTAAAAACTTGTAATTAGGACCAACAAGTATCATATTCAATAATTATTAAATAAATAAGTGTTACACATTAAACTATTTAATCAATGTTTTACAGCTGTGATTATTCTGATTGTAACCTAAAAAGTATGGATTTATCAAATTTTTTTTTAATAATATGATGTTCCATATTGTGACTTTGATTGAATGCAATTATTTCACAAGAGTTCATATCAGATTCCCAACTTTATGTCTTCCAAATCATTTACATTGGCACCCGTGGCAATTAGAAAATGGTTTAATATTAATTGAACTATAGCCACACCCATTTATTTTCCTACCTACCCAAAATTAATGATCGGAAATATGTTATCACCAACACCTGTCCCCTTGCGGGTAGGGGTGTTCGTGGGTTGGGTTGAGTCGGGTTTAGGGTAAACCCGTAACCCAACCCAAATAGTTCGGATTGAAAAAGTTCAAACTCAATCCAAACTAATCTATAATTAAACATAACCCAGCCCAAATAGTTCGGGTTTGATTTGAGTTGGATCGGTTTTATTGGGTTAGCTCTAATTTAATATTTTTATTATATTTTAATATTTTTGTTAAAGAACTATTAAATTAAAAAAAATTTATATTTATTTTTAATTATAAGATATAGTCAACTCATTATACATACAAAAATAGTATTATTTTTAAAATCTTCTTATTACTTTGATTTACATAAATTTAACATTAATAAAACTTAATGATGTCATATTTCAAATTGAAATTCTTTTAGTGTGAAATAGATGATTTTGTAAAAAGAAAAAATAATTATTATTAAAATACTTATTATTAGTTTTGAAAATAATATATTGTATTTATATAGAAAAAAGATTTGATATAACATAAACAATCATAAAAATTTAAATAGTTGCCTACAAATTTATCATTTATATATAATAAAAATATTTTAAAAACTTATTTCATTTATTTGTAAAAATATTTATAATTAAAAAAAAAAAATAAACAAGATTGGGTTGGGTCGATTTCGTTCTTGTTTTTAAGTATTCAACCCATAACTTAATTCAAATTCTTTAGATTAGATATTTAAAAATCTAATCAACGTAAATAACTAATACAACCCAATCCAAATCAACCAAAAAGGTTTGAAGTGAACGGATTAGTAGGATTAATGAACACCCCTACTTTTGCAGGTGTGGGGTTCCTAAAATGGCGACTGACATTTTAGAACTGAACCTTATCTTTTCATTCTCGTGCAATTACTACAAAAACTACCTCGTCCTCATCTCCCTTTTTCTTTTTCTTTTCTTTTCTTTTTTTTTCTTAAGGATTCAAATATGAATAATCAAACATAGCTAGCTAATTAACCTCACAAAAAAGTGCTCTCAAATTAATTTTTAATTCTCACACATGTAACACAGCCCAACAAGAATTTTCATAATATGCTACGAGTTATAGTTAAGACTTTAATACTCAATTAGTTTGCAAACACAACATTAAAAAAATTTACAATACCGACTAAAACACTAATGTAAAGAAAATTAACTGTACATAAATAAAAGCTACTAATTGAGTAGATTAAGCCATGCAGTATCTAAAAATATGAGTCGGTGGTTTAATTTCAAATCCCACCACACAAAATGAACTTGATGCATCCACAATTTTATCAACATAATAATGTATCTTAGTTCTATAGGCTAGGGGTGTAACCCCCCAAAATTTTGTGAGTGCATTACGTCACGACTAAATATAAAATAAGATATTATTTGTAGAAAAAAATCATAATTATTAAAATATATGTATATATTATAATTAAAAAAATATACTTAAAAATATTATGATAATTACGAACACATCAACTAATGTCGATGTCAATAATAAAAAAATAGATTATTTGATTGAAATAAATAAACAAATAAAATAAATTAGAAAATTATATATTGGTTAATAAAATGAAATTGAATATGAATTAATCGAAATGTTGATGGATCACAATATGAAATTTAATTAAAAAATGAAATTAATATGGATTGATCAAAAAAAAATTAATTAACATGGAGTGATTGAAAATTTTGGTTGTTTAATGTCATTTGTTAAATTAGAAATTTTGAAAAAAAAAATTATTTGTTTAATTTTAGGACCAAAGTTTAAAAAAAAAATTCCAGAAAAATCTGGATTTCGATGAGAAAAACTGATTTGGAGAAAAAAAAAAACAAAAACAAAGAAAATTCAGGAAACGTAAAGAAGGAAGAGGAAAGAAGAACCGAAGATGAAGGTGTGCTCTGTTTGACCGAAAATTATAAAATAAAATAAAAATATACGAAAAAATTTGGTTCTGTGAGTGGTTGCTTAATCAAGATGGAGCAAAGAGAGGAGGGGCGGGGGGGCTGTTTTGGGTAAATTGAACGAAGAAGAAATGATGCGTTGAATGAAGATTGAACAACTGTTGATGCTGCAGGATGAAGGAAGATCGAATAAGAAGAGAGCTGGTGTGTTGGGATGAAATCGTGATATGATTTCGTTGGTAGCAGTTAAGCGTTGTAGCTAGGCGTGAGGTGAGCAAAAAACAGAGGAGCTGTTGTAGGACGAAGATGATACTGCTACTGCTGCTCCGGATTATTGTTGCACGAACAGAGGAAAGAAGAAATCTGGCGGTGCGTCTTGGTGGTTGAGGAGCTGCTTGCCGTGAGGGGAGAAGACAATCGGAAGAAGAAGATTGAAGGAGAATCCGAAATTCTGGGTTCGGACCATGAAAACGGAGGAGTGGTGATTGAATTCTGGAGGTACTCTTAACGAAGATGAAGAAGATGAAAACCAGAATCATTGCTGCTGTCTCTGCGGCTGAACTAAGGATAAGGAAAGATCGCAGCTGCCGGGTGCAAAAACAGAGGAAACAAAGCTTGGGTGGTCTGTTGCTGCTGCTGGTCGTTGCAGCTGCTGCTGCCGTGGGCTGGTGGAGCGACGAAGACGAAGAAGACGGGAACCCTGAAGTTGTTGCCGGACTGAAACGGAGAAAATCGGGCCAGTGCTCTGTTTTGGGAGATGCAGGAGTTGAGCTGAACGAACAGAGGAGGGAAGAACGGAGGTGCAGCAGCTGCTTCTGCTACTGTTGCTCCCAGCGACCGAACAAAGAAGAAGCTACGGAAAAGAAGAAGAAGAGAGTGCGGGGTTCGAACGAAGAGGAAGATGAAACTAAGATGATGACGACTGGGGTGTGTTGTTGCTGTGATGGGAACTAAGAAGATGGGAAGCTGCAGGGTGTTTGTTGTTGGACGAACAACTGTTGCAGCTAATCCGTGGTGTGCAATTGGTCCATGAAGAGAGGAATGAAACGAAGAAGAGGTTCTGGTGTGTTGATTTGGATGATGGAGTTGATGCTAGCCGAACGAAGGAATGAACAACGATGGGTTTGGCTAATTTTGATTTTGTTTTCCATGGTGGCTAGCCGAGATGTTGCTGAATTTCTGGTTGGATGATGAGAGATGACGAACAGCTATAGTTGTTGATTATGTTGGGCAAGTTGGAGAAGAAGAACAAAGCTTAAGGTGTGACTTTTTCTGTGTATGTTTTGGCTGTAACATAAGAGGATGAAGAATGGAAAAAAAAAAAAAAATTGGTGCATTTTAGAAGTTGGTTGTGCGTTGTATGTTGCTGGATTTTAGATGAGTGAAAATGGGGCATCGTGATTTGAGGGGTATTGATGTTATTGGACAGTAAATTAAACATCAAATTGAGGTGGCTGAACGTGAATTGTTTTGCTTGATGGCGAATTGAGTTGCAGAATGTGATCACATTTGGGCGAGAGTTCGTCGTTGGCGTAGTTTGTGCGAAGAGGACGACGTGAGATAAATTTTATATTTTTAAGTCTAGATAAGACAACAAAATTTAAAATTTAGAAATTAGGAAGAAATAGAAATTTAATAAATCATTTGTGAAAACATGTTTAAAAATTTTATTTAATAATTCAAATATAATAAGTTTAATATTAGATTAATTATTAATTATTGAACATGAGGATAATTTGATTTAATAAAATTAAACAAATTAATCTTTTCAATTAGAATTAGGAAAATGGTTTTTCAACATATCAATAATTTTTTCTAATATTAGAAGTTAGAATTCATTAATTTAAAGTAGTTAAAAACATGAAAAATAAACTTCTTGAATTAAAAATTTTTTATAATAAAATACAAAAATCTTAGACTTCGAAACTAAACTTAGAATGTCTAGAAGTCTTATTTTGTTCGTAATTAAATCGATCATGATATTAATAAATTATTTAAATTACAACGATTAAGTTATTCAAACTCTGATTACATGATAAAAGCTTGCAAGTAAATTATTAAAGTTGAAATTTCAAATTAAAAAAAAATTAGAAGACTCAGAAACTATTTTAAGTAAAATATATAAAATTTTAGAATTTTAGAATAATCTTAAATTAGTTGGATGTAAAGTTTGAACTCCATAATTTTCTTAGAAATGATTGAAGCTTAAGAGTAATTCTAGTAAGTGTTAAATTTCATATTTATATATTTTAGCGTATCGAGGATCTCAAATGAAAGCAAGGAGGTCTGAGGATCGACGAAATCAGGTAGGCGTGACTTCCTTGCTCATTTGTATTATATAGATTTAAGATTCAAAAAATTTGATTGAATAGTTTTAGGTTATCATAATTTTATTAGGAAACTGATTGAAATTGTTTGGCTTATGTGAATGATGTGTGATGTATGATGAATTGTTTAATCCATGCATAATTAGTTCATGACATGATCTTGCATTTAGATTTACTCGATTATGACATATATGACTAGAAAAATATGCATTTAGTTCCTATTGTTTATACATGCATTTTATCATATTAACTTGTAAGCATAGTTGGATTATATTCCCTAGTGTATTGTGTGATGCTTGATGTGATTGAGATTGTTTGGAAAACTAAAATAAGACGATGGTTTATTAAGAATCCACGTACCAGTACAATTGACGAGCCTGAAGCGGATCGAGGTGGCATCTCCTATATGTCACTGCTTGAGATTGTCGAGCTACAAGGCGATCGTAGGTATTCCCACCTAGAGCTGACTGTGACAGCTCGAAGTCTTTGGGAGACGGTATGAGTCGTGATAAGTACTCTCTGTTAGGTTGTGATGTGAGTGTCGATTGATTTTAGATAGTTATTGGAACCCTCTGAGATTAGATTGGATCACAGGGAATACCGAGAGACATCTCAACCCTCTTCCTGTCTTAGACTCCGACTAAAACAAATGAACGTTTGAAACGCCTAATGTTTGAAAGTGTTTGTAATGTTTTGGATTGAGTCTGTATAATGCATGTGATGTATAGAATCGATCCACTGAACTTTCGAGCTCACTCCCACTTTATTTTTCAGGTACACATGAACATAGAGTATGTTAACGTTCATCAGAAGACTCAGAATTTCAGTGGATGCCTCATTGGGGAGGTCGTCCGGGGATAGGTGGTATTTGTCTGATTATTCTGGAATGATTCTCTTGTATTTATTTGTAATTAAATTCAGTTAATTGGATTTGTAAGTAATATTTTGTTTTTAACATTTTCGGTTGGATTTCAAATTTTAAAATATTTTTACTGCACTATTTATGAATTGTGTTACTAAATCTGGTGACTGTATTGAAAAATTAATTTGATCTATTGTTCGGTATAGAACATACGTATAGACTTTTACTTGATAACGAATGGCTATGAAGTTAATTTTGAAGAAAAAGATTTTGACAGAAGAAGAATCTAAGTAGCATTTTGATTTTCAACAGGCGACGATCTACACGTGGAGTAACACGTAAACGGAGGTCCGGTCGAAAATTGAGATATTACAAGGGGTCGCAAATCATATAGCACTTTTGTAATTTTGTTATGTCATGTTTGTATTATTATGTTATAATTACAAAAGTTTAAATTTTATCTACTTAATTTAAATAATGTGTATGTACTCAAACACGATACATTTAATAAACATGTTAAACTTAACCTATTTATAACCCTTAATGCTTAAACATGTTTATCATAACTAATTTAATAAACATAAATTATAATTAACATATAAATTAAAAAATCATAATTATATAACCATCTAACAAAGATAGAATAAAATATTAAAAAAAAAGTATAGTTTCAACATACAATACAAATTATTAAAAATGTCTCCGTACTCAATTTCGTATTACTCTAGTGTAATCATATTACATTTAATATATTATAGTTAGAAATTTAAAAACTAATTTATTTAAATAATCTTTCTATTCAACCTATTATTGTGTCATAATATATATATGGTCGACCCTCTTAAATGTAATTGACTATAACTTTTATTATATTTTGTAGGTAAGATAAATAAAGTCCTAAAATATTATTTTAAAGAATCGACAAAAGTAAAGAAATATATTTTTCTAAAACAGCAATCACCAAATGGTGTATATATGTAATGTGATACTCATTTTGATTATTAGAGATTGAGTTTTTCTTGGTTTTTTTATTTGGGTTTTTGTTTGTTTCTGCTTCCGCTTTTAAGGTAAGTAATTTGAGATTATATTGCAATTGAAATTATGGATTTTGTTTATAACTGTATATCTTGGCATTAGATTGTGGTATGTGTGATTGGAAGATCTGAACTTGATTAGTAGAAAAATTACTTTTTATTTTGGTTGTGGCTTCTCTATAATTGCTTCTTTGGTCAAATTTTAGTTTTGATTTTGTTGCTATCCTCATCCAGCTTGCTAGATGTACAAATTTCTAATTTCATTACCTATGAGGGCTAAATTTGGGTTTCTTTTGATTCATAATTTCTAATTACACATTGTTTAAATTAAGTAGATAAAGTTTAAACTTTTGTAATTATAACATAATAATACAAACATGACAGAACAAAATTATAAAAGTACGATATGATTTGCCACCCCTAGCCTATAGAACTAAGATACATTATCATGTTTTAGTTTCATGATAAAGTTGTGGAAGCAAGCGCCAGTTTCATTTTGTGTGGTGAGATTTGAAATTAAACCACGGACTCATATTATTAGATATTGGGTGGCTTAATCTACTCAATTAGTAGCTTTTATTTATGTAGAGTTAATTTTCTTTGTATTAGTGTTTTAATTGGTATTGTAAACTTTCTTAATTTTGTGTTTGAAAACTAATTGAGTATTAAAGTCTAACTACAACTCGTAGTATATTATGAAGCTAACTACAACTTGTATTATATTATGAAAATTCTTGTTGGGCTGTGTTATTTGTATGAGAATTAAAAATTAATTTGAGAGCACTTTTCTGTGAGGTTAATTAATTAGCTATATTTGATCATCCTTTCATTAGTAGATTAATTCTTATCTTATGTGAAATAAGTTACTGAGCCAAGTAAATTAATGTGTTATTGCTCATGTATTTCCTTACATGTATTTGGATTTATTAAATCGGAGAGGTTTGTGTGTTTTTTATTTTTTTTAATCAACTCCTTATCATTGATCTTTCAACAACTTTCTTTTATCCTTTTTTTTTTTAATTCTTCTTTCATTGATGCTTATTCTGGGTGGAATTTTAGATTACAATGAACCACGGGGATGAGGAGGATATGAAATTGGTGCTACAAGGTTGTAGTTTTTAATCCATTTGATTGCCACTTATAACATCCCATGTTTCTAATATGGTGTTGATTACCCTGTTTTCTTGATGTGAGATGTGGGTAGTTGAAGAGATTTTCATGGGATATTTGTTTTTTTGAATTAAGTGATCATCTATGAATACAAATACAGAAATTACTAATCCAAAGATACTTTCCTCTACTTAATTTTTAAATTTTATTTAGACATTTGGGTTATGGAGCAATAATTTATACTCATTCTTATGATGTAAATCATCGCATTAACTCAAAGAAGAGCACGTGAAATACTATCGTGGATCACTTCCACATTAAGTACCATTTATTTACTTTCTTCAACATTGTTATTAGCTATAAGGTTACCATTGAAGAGAAATTATTTTTTTATGATGTCTTATAAGCACTAGACATTTGAAGAAATTTGATGTCATTTGTAATTTTTCTTTCTTACGGTTTTAGCCAATTCTAATGAAGTAGTCTTGTATTTGGATTGTTGCACTTGTGGTTTTTGACATTTTTTATGAGTTCATTATTTTATATACTTGGACTTCAAATTGTCAATTAATGTAAATTCATCTTATATTTCATCCTCCACAAAAAAAGTTCTAAATGTGAATGTTTGACATGTAAAATTAAAATATAATGGTAAGAAAGAATGATTAACTCAAAAGGGTCTAGTAGGTTCCTTAATGATAATCGATATGCCTTATGCTCCCATTGTTTGGTTGAAATGTCACATCCCATAATCTTAATAATACATTTATATTGGTTCGTTCATATACTAACATGTAGGTACGTAATTATATACTCATTTGCACACATGATGAACAAACTCACTTGGCTATTTAAAAGGGGAGAGACGATTTATTTTTTAAAGAAATTGCATAGCTTTGAAATTAAATATATGCTAACGCATTATATTGTGCATATTATTTGTAATTTTGTATGCTCATGATTTCAAAGATTGATTTGAGTTTTATGTCTTATATGTATGATCTTTATGTAATTCTATAAGTTAGATTATTTACCAAATTTCCTGTTTGTGCACCTTAATTTTTATTATTTTTCTTATGTTTTGTCTAAAAAAAAAAAAAGAAAAGGTGTTGTAATAACAATTGTTAGTTTTTTGGCTTTCGTTTGGATTATATTATGTTGTCGAGTTACAATAATTATATTGACTTTAATTATTTTGATATATATTATTAACATGCAGATGAATTGTATGTTTAGGTCATACATAAATGTTATACAGATAGGTTAGCTAAATGAGAATGAAAGAATGCTTTGTAAATATTGATCGTGGTTTGTCAAATGTCTTCTATATGTTAAGTTTTTAGAAGAGACATTATCAAATCTTATTTCTAAAAATGGCCATTTATTTTAAATGACTGACATAATTTCTAATATTTCAATATTTCATATGTTTGAAAATTGTATGTCAATTGTGCTGTTAGCGAAAAGACAATTGTGATATAAAAACTTTATTGAAATCTTTTGATAGGGATTTAATTAATAGTCAAAAAACTTTTACAATGAGTGTCAAAGGTAGACATATTGTTAATTATTTTATCATATTTATTAATGAATTCTCACGTTTCCAATAAATATTTGATATCCTAATTTGAAACATTACATTATTTCAAAATATATATATTATCTATAGAGAATTAGTAAGATAAATATATTGAGTATTGAAAAACATTGAGGCAGTAAAAATCTTACTAAACCAATAGATGTTGAGTTAAATACACGAGATTGAATGTCTCTTTAACTAGAAGTCTTAAGTTCGAGTCTTAGGTTAAAAAAAAAATCGCATTAGGATAACTATTTTATTTAAGGTTTCACAACAACTCAAAGTGACCATAAAACTAACTGGGGACACACTATAAAAAAATCTAAAAAAATTTATTTTAATCAATCTAAAAAGTCCTGTGATGAAAAGAGTATCTCACATTATCTTACCGAACTAAAGTATTCCGCAAAACAATATTGCTAAATGAAAGAATAGAACTTGATTAACTATGGATTGATTAATGATAATTGAAGCTACCCTACTAATTTCTTACTGGGAGAATGTCTCACTAATAGCTAAGTATGTCTTTAATTATGTTATGTCAAAATTAATACCCTCTATACCATTTTCATTTATATTTTGATTTCATTATTATATATATATATATATATAAGTATAACTGCAAGATGCATATATCATATGAAATGAATAACAATTTATATCCATTTATGTTGATAGTAAAGTGATTTGCTTTTGTAAGAGACTTCTGCGACTTAAAATTTTTTTTAAATAACTTGCATGTTTTTAAACAAGCGCATGAACAAATCAGGAAAGAGCGAGTGAGAATATCTAAATTAGAGGAAAATGATAGGAGGATTCCTGCATTTCTCTTTGGACACTAAATTAATTGGGCCCTTTTCTATGAAATATGGTCTATGACAACGAATATTCCTCGCTTGTGCCAAGAATCACGGGCTTTTGTATGGACTACCAGGCACTTTTTTGACATACGATCCATAATAGTAAGAGAAAACTATAGAAATTTTGCATTTTTATAACTATTGTCACTAATATTTGCATTATTTTAAAGTTTCCTCAAATATCAGTTTTTATAAAGTATTTACATATTTATAAGATTTTGTTAATGGTTAAAGCGTTAAAAGGGTTACCTAACATATGGTAGCCAAAATCCACGGTTGGTCATAGGCCAACAAAAGTTCTTGCAACTAATAACCTTCAGATTTCAATTGACATGGTGATTCCGAGTTTCAAGATACAATAAGAGAGCACGACGAAGTAGTGGAAACATGTTTGATTTCTAAAATTAGTTTTGAGCCTATTATACCATTGTATACCACTTACATACATGTTGTATATATATATATATATATACACATACTTTGTTTATATTATTTTTATATTAGATTCATTTAATGTTAATTTATTATTTTGTAAGGCCTTTATTAGTGAGTCCTAAAGATTTTTATAATGCGAAAGTTGAATTTCATATCAATCTTGCAACTACTAATTTTATCAAAGTAAAATTGAAAAATTTAAGAATACATACTTTGAATATTTTCTAGATACGCCCCTACTATTAATATTACGTTTTCGTATATTGTATATGCAAAAGTATTATTGATCCATTCATTTATTCTATGTATTTGACAAAAAATTATTATTGTTTTAACTTTACAGAAATTTATTACAATTTATTATGTATTAAATTTATGAAACGCATAATGTAGTATTTGTTTGTGGTTATTTTTTAAATTTTCTTTATAACACATTTTATTACATACATTCATAATTTTAACAACACATAGCAATTTGCAAAAGAGACTATAAAAACTTTTAGTACAAAAATTTTAGTCAAAGGTTTGCAGTTTTAATGAGAAATAAAAATAAAAACTGATTTTGTTGGCCACAAATGATGTATGATCAAAATGACAAATTTCTAGGCTAATTGTGTGGAGAACACAAGTTCTCAACCATCTCACCTCGTGCAACATTGTTATGTGCCTCAACATCTCGGTAATAGTGTTGTCTTTGCTCCAAATTATTGTATTGTTCTCTATTCCAAGCATTTGGAACAGTCTAACAAAGGGCTACGTGGGGAATGTTAGAGGGCTTCCTCGATGAATTGCAAGGAAACCCCTTTGATTTGAGTGATAAATTTGTAGAAATGGGAGTAGAAACAAGTGGAGCTGATGTGCCATTGCCTGTGAACACTTTTGAAGAGATTGATCTTGGTGATGCATTGAACTTGAATATTTAAAGGTGTAAGTATGTGAAGCTAACACTAATGCAGCTACAACTCATTCCAATTGTTACTGCTAAGAGAGACTTTATGGCATTGTAGTCGCATAAAGTCTCTCTCAACAATAACAATTGAAATGGATTGTAACTGCACTAGCATCAGCTTCACATACTTACACCTTTGAATGTTCACGTTCAATAAATCACCAAGATCAATCTCTTCAAAAGTGTTCACAGGCAATGGCACATCAACTGCACTTGTTTCTACTCCCATTTCTGCAAATTTATCATTCAAATCAAAGGGGTTTTCTCACAATTCATCAAGGGAGTCCTCTAAAAATCCCCACATTGCCCTTTGTTAGACCGTTCCAAATGCTTTGAATGGAGAACAATACAAGAATTTAGAGCAAAGACGACACTATTATTGAGTTGCAGAGGCACATAACAATGGTGCATGGGGCGAGATGGTTTAGAACTTGTGTTCTCCACACAATTAGCCTAGGAAATTGCCATTTTAATCATACATCATTTGTGGGCAACAGAATCAGTTTTTATTTTTATTTCTCATTAAAATTGCATATCCACAAACCTTTGACTAAAATTTGTGTACTAAAAGTTTTTATAGTCTCTTTTGCAAATTACCATGTGTTTTTGAAATTATGAACGCATGTTATACATTGAATATATGTGATAAAATGACTCATAGAGATAATTTAAAAAATGACCATTAACAAATAGTACAATATGCATGTCATAAATTTAATACATAACAAACTGCAATAATTTGTATAAAGTTAAGACAATAACAATTTTTTTTTTCTCAAATACAAAGAATAAATGAGAGAATAAATGATACTTTTGCATCTGCAATATTAATAGTAAAGGCATATCCTGAAAATATTCTAAGTATGTATTCTTGAATTTTTCAATTTTGCTTTGATAAGGTTAATAGTTGCAAGATTGATATAGAATTCAACTTTTGTATTATAGAAATCTTTAGGACTCACTCTAAAATAAACGACTTCCAAAATAATAAATTAGCATTGTATTAACAGACGAATCTAGCATAAAAATAGTATAAACAACGTATAACTATGTATTAAATGTAAACATGTACGACAAATATTTAAGTAGCATACAATGGTATAATAGGCTCAAAACTTATTTTAATATGTATAAATATTGTATAAAAAATAAATTTAGCATAAAAATAACATAAACAAAGTATATAAATATAGATACTATATATATATAAGTTGTATACAATGGTATAATAAGCTCAAAACTAATTTAAGAAATCTAACTTGCTTCCCCTCCTTTGTGTTTTAGCTCCACTAATCAAACTTTTTTTTTTCATTTTGTCTATTAATTCTTTCTAAATACTTATTCAATTCTTTGACACTTTCATTTACTCATTTAAATCACATCTTATTTGTGATTGTTGAATTTACTTTATGTGTCAATTTCACTAGATTTTATTAATTAATTTTTATTTTATGTACAATATGCTCTATGTATACATATACTTGATTTTATTAAATTTTACTAAATAAATTTTAATATTTTTTAATAAAATTTTTGGGTCTTCTAATAATGTTCTATTTTATGTAAGTTATTCACAAGTCACTTTTATTTGTATACATATGTTAGTATTTAGGTGAAATAACCGTTTTACCCCTGAGGTGATAAAATTGTCATTTTACCCCTTAAGGTCAGATTTCACTTCTTGAGCCATAAGGACTTTTCTTTAGTTTTTCTTAACCCCGTGAATTAAAATTTAGACTTTTTAAGTATTTTATTTTATGTTTATTTATTTTAACTATTATTCAAAAAGGTTTTATAAATTATTGGAGTATTACATTTGGACATATATTTTATGAGTTCATTATTTTGTATACTTAGACTTCAAAGTCTTCAATTAACCTAAATTCATCCTATATTTCATCCTCCTCAAAAAATGTTCTAAATGTGAAAGTTTGACATGTAAATGAAAATATAATGGCAAGAAAGAACGATTAACTCGAAAGGGTCTAGTAGGCTCCCTAATGATAATTGATATGCCTTATGCTCCCATTGTTTGGTTGAAATGTCACATTCCGTAATAATACATTTATGTTGGTTTGTACATATGCCAACATGTAGGTATGTAATTATATACTCCTCGTTTGCACACACGATGAACAAACTCTCTTGGTTATTTAAAAGGAGAGAGACAATTTATTTTTTAAAGAAATTGTATAGTTTTGAAATTATTTGTAATTTTGTGTGCTCATGATTTCAAAGATTGATTTGTAATTTTATGTCTTATATGTATGATCTTGACGTGATTCTATAAGTTAGATTATTTACCAAACTTCCCTGTTTGTGTACCTTATTTTTTATTATTTTTCTTATGTTTTGTCGGGAAAAAAATGAAAAGTAAAGGTGTTGGAATAACAATTGTTAGTTTTTTGGCTTTCATTTGGATTATATTATGTTGTCAAGTTACAATAATTATATGGACTTTAATTATTTTGATGTATATTTATTATTGTGGGGTTGAATTGTATGGTTAGGTTATAAATGTTATATAGATAGGTTAGCTAATATGAGAATAAATGAATATTTTGTAAATATTGATCGTGGTTTATCAAGTGACTTTAATATATTAAATTTTTAGAAGAGACACCGTCAAATCTTATTTCTAAAAATGACGATTTATTTTAAATGACTTATATAATTTCTAATATGTAAATATTTGATATGTTTGAAAAATGGATGCTAGTTGTGATGTAAGTGAAAAAAGAGTTGTGATATAAAAACTCTAAGAAAAACCTTTTGATAGAGATTTAATTGTGATGCCAATTGTGATGTCAAAGTTAGACATATTGTTAATTATTTTATCATATTTATTAATATTATTTCAAAATATTGTTAATTATTTGATATCCCAATTTGAAGCATTATATTATTTCTATTATTTCAAAATATATGTATTATCTATAGAGAACTAGTAAGATAAATATGTCAAAAAAACATTGAGGTGGTAAAAATCTTACTAAACCAATAGATGTTGAGTTGAATAGATGAGATTTAATGTCTCTTAACTAGAAGTCTTTAAGTTTGACTCTTAGGTAAAAAAAATGCATTAGGATAACTATTTCATTTAAGGTTTAACTGGGGACACACTAAAAAAAAAATCCAAAGAAATTTATATTAATCAATCTAAAAATTTTTTTAATGAAAAGAATATCTCACATTATCTTACTGAACCAAAGCACTCTGCAAAACGATATTGTTAAATGAAAGAATAGAATTTGATTGACTATGGTTTGATTAATGATAGTTGAAGCTACCCTGTTAATGTCTTACTGGAAGAATACCTCGCTAATAGCTAAGTATGTCCTTAATTGTGTTATGTCAAAATCAATACCCTCTATACCATTTTGATTTCATTTTTCTATAAAAAAAAAGTATAACTGCAAAATGCATATATCATATAAAATGAATAACAATTTATATCCATTTATGTTGTTAATTGAGTGATTTGCTTTTGTAAGAAACTTCTACGACTTAAAATTTTTTTTAAACAACTTGCATTTTTTTTAAATAGGCGCATGAATAAATCAGGAAAGAGCGAGTGAGAATATGTAAATTAGAGAAAAATGATAGGAGGTTTCTTATTGGACCCTAACCTAATTGGGCCCTTTTCTATGAAATATGGTCTATGACAACAAATATTCGTGGCCTGCACCAAGAACCATGGGCTTTTGTACGGACTACCAGGCACTTTTCTGACACATGATCCATAATAGTAAGAGAAAATTATAGAAATTGTCCATTTTTATAATTATTGTCACTAATATTTGCATTATTTTAAAGTTTTCTCAAATATCAGTTTTTATAAAGTATTTACATATTTACAAGATTTTGTTAATGGTTAAAGCGTTAAAAGGGTTATCTATCTAACATTTGGTAGCAGAAATCCACGGTTGAATTTCATATCAATCTTGCAACTACTAATTTTATCAAAGTAAAATTGAAAAATTTAAGAATACATACTTTGAATATTTTCTAGATATGCCCCTACTATTAATATTATGTTTTCGTATATTGTATATGCAAAAGTATTATTGATCCATTCATTTATTCTATGTATTTGAGAAAAAATTATTATTGTTTTAACTTTACATAGATTATTACAGTTTATTATGTATTAAATTTATGAAACGCATAATGTAGTATTTGTTTGTGGTTATTTTTTCAATTTTCTTTATAAGACATTTTATTACATACATTCATAATTTCAACAACACATAGCAATTTGCAAAAGAGACTATAAAAATTTTTAGTACAAAAATTTTAGTCAAAGGTTTGTGGATATGCAATTTTAATGGGAAATAAAAATAAAAATCGATTTTGTTGGCCACAAATGATGTATGATCAAAATGACAATTTCCTAGGCTAATTGTGCGGAGAACATGAGTTCTTAACCATCTCACCCCATGCAGCATTATTATGTGCCTCAGCATCTCATTAACAGTGTCGTCTTTGTTCCAAATTCTTGTATTGTTCTCCATTCAAAGCAGTTGGAATGGTCTAACAAAGGGCAACGTGGGGATTGTTAGATGACTCCCTCAATGAATTGCGAGAAAACCCCTTTCATTTGAGTGATAAATTTGCAAAAATAGGAGTAGAAACAAGTGGAGTTGATGTGCCATTACCTATGAACACTTTTGAAGAGATTGATCTTGGTGATGCATTGAACTTGAATATTTAAAGGTGTAAGTATGTGAAGCTAACACTAATGCAGCTACAATTCATTCCAATTGTTACTGCTAAGAGAGACTTTATGGCATTGTAGTCGCATAAAGTCTCTCTCAACAATAACAATTGAAATGGATTGTAACTGCACTAGCATCAGCTTCACATACTTACACCTTTAAATGTTCAAATTCAATACATCACCAAGAACAATCTCTTCAAAAGTGTTCACAGGCAATGGCACATCAGCTCCACTTGTTTCTACTCTCATTTTTGCAAATTTATCACTTGAATCAAAGGGATTTTCTCGCAATTCATCGAGGGAGTCCTCTAACAATCCCCAGGTTGCCCTTTGTTGGACCATTCCAAATGCTTTGAATGGAGAACAATACAAGAATTTGGAGCAAAGACGACTCTATTATTGAGATGTTGAGTCACAAAACAATGCTGCATGGGGTGAGATGGTTAAGAACTTGTGTTCTCCACACAATTAGCCTAGGAAATTGTCATTTTGATCATACATCATTTTTGGCCAACAAAATCAGTTTTTATTTTTATTTCTCATTAACATTGCACATCCACAAACCTTTGACTAAAATTTTTGTACTAAAAGTGTTATAGTCTCTTTTGCAAATTACTATTTGTTGTTGAAATTATGAACGTATATTGTACATTGAATATATGTGATAAAATGACTCATAGAGATAATTTAAAAGATAACCATAAACAAATAGTACAATATGCATTTCATAAATTTAATACATAAACAAACTGCAATAATTTGTATAAAGTTAAGACAATAACAATTTTTTTTCTCAAATACAAAGAGTAAATGAGTGAATCAATGACACTTTTGCATCTGCAATATTAATAGTAGAGGCATATCCTGAAAATATTCTAAGTATGTACTCTTGAATTTTTCAATTTTACTTTGATAAGATTAATAGTTGCAAGATTGATATAGAATTCAAAATTTGTATTATAAAAATCTTTAGGACTCACTCTAAAATAAATGACTTACAAAATAACAAATTAGCATTGTATTAAAAGACGAATCTAGCATAAAAATAATATAAACAAATTATACACATGTATTAAAGGTAAACATATACGACAACTATATAAGTAGCATACAATGGTATAATAGGCTCGAAACTAATTTCAGAAAACAAATAGTTACTCTATAAATGTTTTATATAATATAAACAAGTATATGATAAACGAATACAATATATATAAATATTGTATTAAAAAACAAATTTGGAGTACAAATAACAAAACAAAATATATAAATATAGATACTAAATGTATATATATATATATATATAAGTTATATAGAATGGTATTATAAGCTCAAAACTAATTTAAGAAATAAAACTTGATTCCACTCCTTTGTCGTGTTCTCTCATCGTATCTTGAAACTCGAAATCACAAACAGTGAATATCTTGAGGTTATTAGCTTGAATTGTTGGGCTGAGGCCAACCGTGGATTTTTATTAGAAATTTGCTATGTGTTTTAACGCTTTAACTATTAACAATTTTGGTAAATATGTAAATACTTTATGAAAACTGATATTGGAGAAAACTTTAAAAATAATGCAAGTATTAGCAACAATAATTATATAAAAATAGACAGTATCTGTAATTTTCTATTGATTTTATTCAACTAATAGTCTGTCCCATTTTGGCCTCTAACGAGTTATAATCATTGGTTTTTATTTATATTTAGTTATTTATTTCAAATTATATAGTTAGATGATCATTAATTATGTCATTAAATGTGAGACGTATTTTTCTGCATAAATCTTCATCATATTTATTCTGAAATCGTTTTCAAACTTTAAATTATCTTCCATGAAGTTGAGTTGTAATCTTTCTGATCCTTACCACATCTAAAATCTTATTTAGTTATACATAACTAACTAATCTGTAGCTGCATTGGTTTTTTTTATTTTATTTGTAACCATTCTTAATCTAATAAAAATCATACTAACCCGAACTGGGTCATCGACGTTGATTAAAAATTGTAGCTTTATAAAATTTACTTGTTACACTTATATAAATAATTTTGATTAAAAAATAAATAAATACGTAATTAGATTTATTTATTTTAAAATAGCTATTTGCAACGTAGCATCTTAATGTTTCCTGTACGGTCGGCTACGTGTATTTTGACGGCACGTGGAGAGGTGATCACCACACGTCGCATGACCAAGGCCACAAGCCCTGCGCATATGTTCTCGACTGTCTTTAATTTGTCGTACTAAAGGGCCACGTGATTTGGGTACAAGGATAAGCTTATTCCGGCTACACCAATTTTTCACACTGTAAAACCCTTTTTCTTTTCTTTTTCTTTCTTTCTTTCTTTTTGTTTTTTTTTTTTTTTTTTAATATTATAGGTGGGAGTTATTAAATTGCCAATCATATGACTACATATAAAAACATAAAACTTTACCGCGTATCACATATTAACCTTTTCATTTTTGTAATATTATAGGTGAAAATAAGTCTCTGCAAGTAAATTATATTTAATGTTAATATTAACTCTACTTTTGAAAATTTAAGATAATTTATAGCCATTGCAACTAATTTATAGACGTCGTCACAAGCAAGGTGAAGATTTGACTGTATAAATTTATGTTTTTTTTTGTATAATAATTCAAATGTCATCTTTACATATAATGGAACTTTTATAAGAAACAAAATAAATCACTAACTTTGCTTTTTGAATTTAATTCAACATGGTAAATTTACTAAACAATAAGTCACTGTTTATATAGTATTAAAAAAAAAGACAATACCAACTAGTTATTGGTTCGGTAATTCATTCACTGTTCTGCTTAAGCGATATCTTAATTTTAAAGAGAATTAGTCTTCAGGTGCAGATGAAACTGATCTAAGAATACTTCGTTGTAAGGACCAAAAATAAATGGGCAATATCTCACCCATCATATTTCCTTGCAAGAAAAATGCATGTCGATCCAAAAAAAAAAAAATTACAAAGAAAGGTCTTGAGCCGAGTTTCTACTTTTTTTTAATTTTTTTTTGTCTCTTTTCCCCGACGTTTGTGATGCTTTATTGACTCGTACATCATCATAATGCTGAAACACACTCTATCCGCCATTGCCAAGATGGTCAAGCTCTTTATATAAATTATTAAATACGTGATTGTGGGTGCTTTTTGATGTTTGTAGGTTCCACAATAGAAAATAACACGTAAACAGGTGAGACAGATGTTTCAATGTTCCCATTTTTGATATCCCAAAAATGGGATAATGTAATTTCTTTTTTCTTTTTTTAATCTTTTGAATTGGACAGACGGAACTTTAGAAAATGATTTATAAATGTATTATTCTTAAAATGGTTAGATATACCTTAAACCTTAAAAGTACATTTGGTTATAAAGATGTGTTCAAATATAAATTATAAATAAAGAAGACGAAAATTTTCAATTTAAACAATATCTATAAAGATTGAATAAATAAGCTTAAACTATTTTTTGCAGGTATCTGAAAAAACAACCACGCAGTCGGGAGGTTTAAAGCAAGATTTGAAGAGAAGCTTTGTTTTCTTAAAAGTTAAGGTTCAAAGCAAGGGTTAAATTTATTTATAAATTAATTAAATGAATATATATTTTTATTAAGTGTAATAAAATAGTGAAATCATTTTTCATATTTCATTTATTAATTTTCCAAAATAAAAATAATTTTGACAATTTCTATCATTTTTCAATTTAGAATGAAATGCTTTTTTCATTCATTCCACTAAAATAATGAAGCCATTTTTAAAAATAATTATAATAAACTATATATTTAATATTTTTAAAATAAGAAAATTATCTTTTACTTCCAAAATTTTAAAATAACAAGTAGTATTAAAAGTTTAATGAAAATAAATTTATTTATTTTTGTCAGATATGCATTATAAAAATATAAATAAATATTATACATGATTTTGAGTTATATATATTAAATTTTGAATAATATAATTAGAAAATATAATAGTTTGATAATATGACATTATTGTTTTATGAAGCAAACGTGCCACCCGTGTGTCCACGCATATCATTATTTATATATATATATAGATTTGATTTTTGCCCTTTTTGATTTTGTTTATATATTTTATTTTATTTTATTTTGGACTAAGGTGGAAAGAGGAGAGTAGTAGACTACTAGTGTTGTACTGTAGTACGCTCGTACAAGAGAACAGAGGCGTCATCCTGTGTCAGTCATCCACGTCGCGGGACAGCGATCTCATGGAGCTTTTACAACACGTGGATGGACCGCAGGCGCTGTTGAGGCTTTGTAACCGTACCCACCACATGTGCGTCCGTGGGCTCTTCTCCGATACCACAAGTTCCCTATGTGGTCCCCTAGAGCTAAGTCCCTCAACTCCAATAATTATTCGACAGTCGCCCTTCCTCGAACTGCGTGACGCCGTTACCGTTATGTGCAAATTTTTTATTTTATTTTTCTTGTACGCTTCTCGATTTCTCAAATTGAGCGCCATTGTCACGTGAGAGCTTTGATTGGATCACGTCGAATTTGGCTGTGTTAATGACACTAATCACCGATAATAAATGAATAAATCTTAAACATTCGTGTAAATCTTAAACGTCATTTTCCACTAAAAAATGAATAAATAAAGACACTAGCTCCCAAGCTTGTTTGGTATACGCACTAATCAAACTGTCACGGTCAGCTTTTCATGCAGTTTGTTTTTTTTTTTTTTTTTCTCTTTTTTTTTTTGTGTTTGTTTTTTAAATCAACTAAATAAAATTCACATATTTAAGGCATCTCCAACCCAGCGCCAAAACGACATTAAGAGAGAATTTAGCGCTGAGTTTGCTCCAACCCAGCGCCAAGTTGGCGCTGGTAAACAGTGCTGTGCCATTTTGGTGCGGCACTGTTCACCAGCGCCAACTTCGGCACTGGTTTTTTTTTATTATTTTTTATTATTTTTATTTTTAAAATCATTTACTTATAATTTTGATTAAAATTTTTTAATAAAAATTATATTGTTAAGTTACAAAATTAATTATTTTAAAATTTTTAGTTATATTATTTAT
>JAJIYU010000077.1:0-71934 GCA_030144865.1 Tinospora cordifolia | reverse complement strand
GTGTATATTGTACAAGACAGGTAAATATATCATCATAATCTGTTTCATAATCATTATAGCTGATCTTTGTGCCAAAATATACCAAAATATACTGAAATATACCAAAATATACAAATATACAACCTTTATTCATTGGTACTGTTCATCGGCACTGTCTATCGTACTATTTGAGAAATATACAAAAATATACCGAAATGTACAACCTTCATTCATCGGTACTGTTCATCACTTTTCATCGTTACTGTTTGAGAAATATACCGAAATATACAAAAATATACAAAAATATGCATTGTCTTTGATGTTTTCGATGGCGTCCCTCATCAATTGCTCGTTGGCGAACATCGCAAACCCAAACCTCCTAGATCTTCCAGTTTCTATTTAACAATGAAGACAATGTACAATGACACAAACCCAAACCACAAGGCTCTGATCGTTAATGTTTTCGATGGTGTCCCTCATCGACTGCTTGTTGGAGAACGTCACGAACCCAACCGATCTAATTGTAGCACATATACATGAAGAAACTGGAAACAATGATATTCGACTATTTCTGAGAACTATTCATAGATTGGGTCTCACTTCAAAATCTGATCTTCTCTTCATCTTCCCTTCACCACCAGTAACACAGAGAAACAGAAACAACAATCCATCGTAGTGAACAAAACATATGAGAAAAAGCCGAATCAGTCCGATCCATTTCGATCTGGCCTGATCTGATCTCTGCATTTGGTGGAAAGACAAGCTTTGTCAAAATAGACCATTAATTCGACAATATCTTCGAACTGCCTAAAAACTTTGGACAGGGTTTGACTGTTAGTCGCCCACGCTAGTCCGCCGATGAAGCATCTGAATTCAACATCTGCGGCCGCCATCTCCAACTAAAACGAACCTCAGAAACCCTAGAAAATGACCAAGAAGAAGAAACCCTAAAGTGAATATAGAAGATAAGCACGTTAACGCCGTAATCTGATATTTTTGATAATATTTTAAATTATATGATATAACTGAAAATTTGTAAAAAATGAGTATATATTATTGTAATATATTTTTATTTTTTGATATTTTCTGTAATTTCCTCATATAAAAACTCATGTATATTAAAAGCCCCCTTTTATTAATATTTTCATAGTTTAGCATATTTAAATTAATCATTTTTTGTATTTAAATTCAAATGAGTCTTTCAATGATTTGTATATAAATAAATTTATATTAACAAAATACATTAAAATAAATCTAAAGATAAAAAACTATTCAAATTTGAAACATATTTGAGTCTTTTAATAATTTGTATATAAATAGATTTACATTAAGAAAACACATTACACTAAATTTAAAGATAAAAAAGCCTATTCGAATTTGAAGCATTAGGTTAAAAAATAGTATTATCTTAAACCATATAATTTGTTGAATTTGTAAAAACCTAAAAAGTCCATAATATATATAATATTTATAATCATATTAAAAGTAAAAATAAAATTTGCATGCAATAACAAATTAACATATAATTTATAATAACCTAATAAAAGAACATATTCCAAAAACAAAAACAAGTTTATATCCCTACAAGCTACAATAATAAGTTAACATGTAATAAAACCATTTTCAAGTTCAAAGTCCCTACAATAAAAAATATAATATGACAAAACCATATAATAAAGTAAACAAGAAGATTTAATGTAAGCTACAATAACAAGTTAAGATAATATGTTGAGGGCATACATCTGGTCAAGTCAGGTCCGACCCAACTTGATGAGGGGGTTTAGACTCGCGCCGACCCGATCCAATTTTCTATGGACACCTGACCGACTCGACCCGAAATAGTCGAGTCAGGTCGAGTTGGTCGAGTGGCTTACACCCCTATTAGATACTGCTTTTTTACTGCATTGTCCATCAAATTTAATTACGTGTCATATAAGATATACATCTTTTTAACATGAATTATATAATGTGTTTACCTTAAACATAGTCTATTGTTGCATTTGACATACATGAATTTTACTAGGTGTGTCATATCTTTTTTTTTATTATATATATATTTATTTGAAATACTTTTGTATAATAGAGTTAAGAGTTAGAGTTAAGAGTTAAACCTTACTCTATTAAGTTTTTACTACTTAATGGTCTCGACTACTAATAAACATAGACAGTGTAATATTAGGAGAATTTCTACTTAGAACTCCTTATAGTAGTACTTAACACTATTTATCAAAAGAGTTTTGTTATGAAAAGAGGTTGAATTAAGTGAATAAGACTTAATACTTCTTGATTAGAATTCTCGATTTAGGTATGAAAAAATCACATTGAGCGAGGTGCTATCATTTGAGTGTTATGATAATTCGAATGATAATTATTTTCGAGATACATATAACACTAGCCTAAAGATACATTATAAGAAACCCAAGAGGGGCTTTGTTAAACTTTAAATACATCATTTCTTTCACTAAGTAAAGAAAGAAATTACTAAAATTGGGAATGGTCGCTGATGAAACCAAAATTCTCATAAACCTAATACTTCCACCATCAAACTTCAATAACATAAATAAAATATAAATTAAGCATAGAAGGGACTACTAAATAGTCTCAAATTTAATAACGTTATATTACTATAAGAGCAAATAAAACAACATAGTTTTGTGTTAAGACTAGTTGATGAACACATGTTGATGTAAGTTGTAATTCCAATAACCTTGTAGGAACTGGTCTTCAACCTTGATCATCCTCCAAAGTTGTGCAAAGAGAGAGCTAATGCAAGGACAAAACGAAATAGAATGGCCTTCGTGAAGGTTTGTCACAACCCGCCTTTATATTTCACATCGATATTTTAGATCCATTATGTTGCATAACATAATAGAGGAATTTTCGTGAAAATAAACAACTAAATAAAGAAAAAACAATAATAAATAATAATATATTATGTATTCCTATAGAAAGTGGAAAAAACAACCAAAAAAAATGAAACTTTGTCATATATTATGGTGACGCACGAGGTGATGCGTGAGGTAGAGTGCAAGGTGACGAACAATGTGTCTACACATTTATGTTGAGTTGTTGGATGGCTTTGTGAGAAGTGGCTTGAGTATGAAAAGAGTGGCAATGGAGATATTATGTGGCAAGAGAAGAGAACTTATATCATGAATAAAAGCATCCTATTCACCTCACTCTCATCTTCTTCCTCCGTAATAAGTTGCCAATAGAAAATGGAGGTATGAAGATTATGATTTTGAGGGCAATTGAAGGTGGGAATAAGAGCAATTAAAAGAGGAGGATGTGTTAGACAATGTAGTTAAATCTAAGATGAATTGATGAAGTAGGTTGGTTATTATAGTTGAGGGAAGAAATACATGATTTGAGTGGATTTCCTACTATAATTCAGCTAGAAATTGACGACAATTTCTATAACTTCGGTAGGGTTACTAAATGTTATGAGGTTGTTCAAGAGTGCAGAAGAATTTGTCTTAATCATTGTGAGTATTTCCTCAACTTGTGTTATTGTAACTTAGTTCATTTTGGGAAAAATATGATATATTCTTGATTTATGAATGTGATGGCCCATGTTTTGATACACAAAATTTTCGGATCCGACATATGTATTTTTAGAAATTTTAATGGAAATAACATAAATTTATCTCAATTTTTAATTATTTATTGAAAAAAATTAGAATAATGGAGAAAAAATATAATTTTGAGGAAAAAATATATAAAATTATAAGGAAAATATAATTTTTGGACAGTAATGATTTTTGGAATTGATTATTGAATTTTTTGAATAATTATGAAAATTTTAGAGTAATTAATGAAATTTTTGAGAGAAAATTGTGATTTTTGGTGGATTATTCAATTTTTGAAAAAATAATGGAAATGATGTATAATTGGAAGATTTTGATGAAAAATGATTAAATCAGTAATTTTGATAATTTTAGAGAACAAAAGGCAAAATTCGGGTATATATGTGTGTATATGTATACAAAAGAGAATGAAATTAAAAAGAAAAACAAAAATGAAAAAAAAATGAATTTGGGCGGTTCAGTTGGCGCACAGGCCGTGAGGCTCGTGCGAGCCGAATCGTAGCTCAAGCTCACAAGCCCAAGCGTGTGGGTCGAGCACACGGGCCCATAGCCCGTGTGAAAACGTGAGGCACACGAGTCGAAGGCCCGTGCGAGTCTGTGGACTGGTGCGTGGGCCAGCCCATGTTCCTGATCGACCCACGCGCCTAAACGACCAGAACATCCCTTCCTTGCGATTTTTTTGGCGAATTTCATGAGTTTCTAGACAATTTTCTAGTAGTTTCTGCAAGAAACCATGGCTGCTCATGGTTTTTGAACCCTTGGTTTAGGCAATCACATCCCACCTCTTGAGCAAGCCAATGAGTAGTGCCAACTGGTCATCTTGCATGGAAGCTCAAGGGCCACGTGGCATCTTGTTTTGCCATGCAAACACCCCCCTCCATGCAACAAAACCACCACTTGAGTAAGTATGCTATGGTTTCCAGCTCCTCCCCTCACATTCTAGAACTTGTAACTTCTTCATTTCTCATCCGTTTTCTCTGAAATTTGGCTCATTTCGAAGCTCTTACAGCCCTCTCAAAGAGCCCCAAGCCCCTTTGCCCAAGTGCACAACCACCTAAGATGAAAACAATTAGGAAAAATTGTTGTTTGCCATGTTTCAAACCGAGAAAATAGAAAAATCGTGTTGAATCAATCTTTAGAGAGCCAATTCCTAGGCCATTTCAAGTTTGTTCTTGATGTAAAACCCCTCTTTTTCTTCCTTATTACGTGTACTTTTATGTCCAAGTGGTAGAAATCAAATGCTGGAACCGTAAATCTATTTTATAAGGCTATGAAACTAACTATTTGATCAACTATTTTGACAGTTTTTGTAGAAAGCAAACGTTGGGACCAGATTGGAAGCAGTGTTTGGGTAACTAGAAGAGTCCGTTTGGACTAAGGTTAGAGGCGTTTTGAACCGTATACTTGGGACTACGAAAGGATAACAACCTCTAACCAAAAACGTTTGTAGTTTAGATTTTATATGTTTGCGAACATGTCTTGTTAGTTAGGTATTATGAGACGTAGAAAAATTCTAGAGCACTCTTATGCATGCCGTGTTTTGGAGTTGTGTTTGAGAGTAAATATGACTATAGTTGCGTGCTGTTTTTGGTAAGACTTAATTAATTAGAATTTTAGGATCTAAACTCTTGAAAAATAGCAAGAAACAGCCTTGGATTGGTGTTGGAACTAGAGTAGATAAACACTTGAAAGCCATAGGGGATTTGAATCATGGAGCAATATGTTACATGAACAGAAAAGGAGGAGACTAGTTGACTAACCAAATGAAGGAAATTTGAGTTGAAATTTGGTTAAGAGGTTACTGGACATGTCAATAGTATGTGTGCCAAATTTCAGGCCATTCTGAATTTGGAAAGTAAGTCAATTGGATGTGTTTAAGTTGGGTAAATGATCTAAGCCTTGAGACCCTATCATTGGATTCAAAAGAAATCTAAAACAATTTGAGTGATGCGAAATCATATCAAATAATGCCCAAAAATTACAATTCAAGAAAGATCTAGTTTATATCAACCAAATCTTGTATCAATTTAATGTACCATTTGCTCACACTAAAATTTGAAAAAAAATTTGCACAGATCTGAAGAATTAGAAAAAATAGGCTATGTATGAAAAATGAAGCAATATTGACTTTTTACCCTTCTTTGACCATATTTGACCTGGCTAGACCATTACTTGACCAGATTAGGCCACATTAGCAACTCAACTGTACACATTAACAACGGTCAAAGTTTGACCCAATTTTTTTTTTTCTGGCAAGGGGAACGGGGAGGATAGGGGACAAGGAAGCTTAGCCCCACAAGGACCCACAACCCAACCCAAGCTAAACCCAACCCAAGGAGCCTCTAACCCAAAAGGGATCTTGACTTTTGGGAGATGCGAACCAAGGTTTTAAGCCTAACCAGGTAAGGCTGGGAGGTGATGTGGGACTAAGCAAGGGGGACACACACACCCACGCACACACACACATCGAATTGGTTTTTTTCTGGCAAGGGGAATGGGGAGGATAGGGAACAAGGAAGCTCAACCCCACAAGGACCCACAACCCAACCCAACCCAAGCTAGACCCAACCCAAGGAGCCTCTAACCCAAAAGGGATCCTGACTTTTGGGAGACGCAAACCAAGGTTTTAAGCCTAACCAGGTAAGGTTGGGAGGCGATGTGGGACTAAGCAAGGGGGACACACACACACCCACGCACACACACACACCGAATTGGTTTTTTTCTGGCAAGGGGAACGGGAAGGATAGGGAACAAGGAAGCTCAACCCCACAAGGACCCACAACTCAACCCAAGCTAGACCCAACCCAAGGAGCCTCTAACCCAAAAGGGATCCTGACTTTTGGGAGACGCGAACCGAGGTTTTAAGCCTAACCAGGTAAGGCTAGGAGGCGATGTGGGACTAAGCAAGGGGGACACACACACACCCACGCACACACACACACCGAATTGGTTTTTTTCTGGCAAGGGGAACGGGGAGGATAGGGAATAAAGAAGCTCAATCCAACAAGGACCCACAACCCAACCCAAGCTAAACCCAACCCAAGGAGCCTCTAACCCAAAAGGGATCCTGATTTTTGGGATACGCGAACCGAGGTTTTAAGCCTAACCAGGTAAGGCTGGGAGCGATGTGAGACTAAGCAAGGGGGACACACACACACACACTGAATTGGTTTTTTTCTGGCAAGGGGAACGGGGAGGATAGGGAACAAGGAAGCTCAACTCCACAAGGACCCACAACCCAACCCAAACTAGACCCAACCCAAGGAGCCTCTAACCCAAAAGGGATTCTAACTTTTGGGAGACGCGAACCAAGGTTTTAAGCCTAACCAGGTAAGGCTGGGAGGTGATGTGGGACTAAGCAAGGGGGACACACATACACCCACGCACACACACATTAGCAACTAAATTGTACACATTACACATTAACAACGGTAAAAAATGGATGTATATATACTTGACCAATTGACTTGAAGTTGTTTGACTTAGTCAAACGTGAAAAATAATGTGTATTGATCAAATAGTTAGAAAAAATGTAAATTAATGCATACACAAAGTAAATAACATTAATCTATGTCGAATATATAGGCTATAATGCGAAGCATGGGAATTGAGGTTTGTGGGAGAACCTAAAAAAAAGTGATATGATACATCATTTTATTGTACTTGTTATTATGTTTCAAAGATATGTTAATGAAACATGTTGTATTTTAATTGCATAATTGTTTAATAAACTATATGAAAAAAGGATTTAAGTGTTTTTTGATGCCTAGTACTTGTATTATTGACTTACAAAACATGAGGTTCTCTAAAAAATTTTTGAGTAGAGGGGCAATCACCAAAACATAGAAATTGCACATCGTTCTGGTTACCATGGTAATGTAAATCGTTATCGCGGTAATGCTTGAAAAAATTAAAAATTTATACGTTCTGGTTACCGCGGAAGCCTACTATGGTAATGCGCTAAAAACTCTAATTATCGACGTGTTAATCACGTGATTATTGCTATACTTCGAGTTATTATCGTGGTAATACATAAAAATTATATATATGTTTGACATGTTTAGAAACCCTAATCCTATCATCTTTATTCATGATCGTGCAGTTCATTCCCCAAACCCTACCAACCGCCGCTAACTAAGTCCCCTTCATACCAAACACATTCCACATCGATTCTCAACTATTCTTAGCCATTCCAAATTGTCTTCCAATCCATTTTTGGTAAAGAACAAAATCAACAAGGGAAGAATCGATTGATATGCCATGTAGGAACTTTTGGGCACAAGTATTGCACTAGAATCTACTCAGAATCAGTATTTTAAATTTTTTTTTTTCATGTTGCTTAAGTGAATACACATCTATTTCAATTCAACAGAACGGTAAGAGTGTTTGAGATACATTTATGAAAGGAGAATGACGAAAGGAGCACTTGGAACTGAGGTATAATGTGTTTTCTTTTGGTAAAATGCATGTTTAAGTTCAGTATTAGTGAATTGAATTATTGAGAATGAGAGGACCGGAAGGAAACTCGCACAAATGTGCAGTTTGTGAAAAATTGCACGACTACCATAGTAGTGTAATGCGAACAAAGAGTTCCTTTCAAGTTACTGTGGTAACGTGTATTGCTGATTCTGGTGATTGCAGTAATGCTTTACTAGGTACACACACAAGTTATCATCGTAGTACCCTTTTCTACCGCGGTACATGACTGTTAAGACCCTCATATACATCATATACCTTATAGATTAGGGGATCATTGTACTATAGTTTGAGAATAATGAATACTTCAATTCCTAAGGATGTATTGGACATTAGGTTGAGAATTCCAAATCATCAAGGCAAAAGTGAGGACAACCAGCGCGAAATAACAGGTGGAAGTGATTACCTTGCTCCCTAGTTCTACTTGAATTTTAAATGTTGAACATGATGCATGTTTACATTTCTTAAATGCATAAAAACATGCTAGGAAGTTATTTGAATGATGCATGATTTGACATAATTCCATGAATATGATATGATACGAGTTGCATGCTCTACTGGTACATATGTATTTTTTATGACTACCATATTTAGATTTCCATGACATAATCAGCATGATTGAATTACTGTACATTGAGGTGTTCTATATGGTGAAATGATAACTATGCTTGTCATGACATGTTTGTTGATACACAAACAAAGATAAATTGAGAATTGAACGACTTACCATCACAATGGTCCATGAGGGATCATTGTGAGTGTTCTCATAATAAGGAATGATGGGTTTCTCCCTAGTTCCCGATGATAGAACTATGGGTGTGAACCTAGTTTTTGGAGAAAGAGCGATGGGTGTGTCTCTCGTTTCAGGGTTGGATAACGGATGTGTCTCTTTGTCCCATTGGAATTTGGCATATATTGCACTTTCCCTCTTTTTATTTAATAAGATCATGGTGAGAGAACACCAGGGTTAGACCTTTGGTCTAATTAATGACTGTTGATAACTTAATATTTGGAACGCCTAATGGTTGACAAGTGGTTCAATGTTCTGTGTTTGATTTGAACAATGCTATTGATGTACTGTGTATGATTCATTAGGCTGTCGAACTCACCCCACCTTTTCATTTTAGGTGACCCTTGAGGCGGTTTGTGTTGGTAGTACAATTGGATACTGTGCTAGCTGTATGCCTCACTCTTAGGGTTGTCATTGATTCTTTTAAGTTGTTTTAAGCACATTGGTTTAAACTGGGCAGATGACCCCTTTTTATTAACTTTCATGTTAATGTTGGTTAGGAGATGATACTAGGCCACATGGGCTAGGTTTTAGACAATTACTAGAACATTTTATGTCTAGTTTTGTTTAGTTTAATTCGTGAGTTTTGATGAGATTTATTATATTTTATCTGTTGTTGATATCTCTTGGTGTGTCCATGAGATTGATAGATGATTAACATGTGATAATGTTGTTGATGAGATGTGTTGGACGATAGAATCAGTAACGTCTTAGTTCTCGGTGGTTGACGCGTGTAGTATCTTGATGATATATTTAATGACTTATGGGCACATCTCTCCATGTATGACTCGATGTGATAGAATTGAAAGGACTGAGAATTGGAGTGTTACACTAATAGTGAATAATGCATGAAAATATTATCACTACCCTAAAGACTATGTAGAAATCAACACTTGTGATTATCGAGAACACCTTAGTAATAACGTTCAATAACTTGAAAATTCCTTGGAAGTATGCTTGAAAAACACATCATGATTGTAAGAAATTTAGGTATGTTTTACACCACAAAATAACTTTAAAAGCATTTAATTATGTTAACTTGAAGATGGTAAAAGACACGGGTCAAGTACCATACCAGTTGGGAAGACTAAACCGTAAAGTGAAAATGACATATGCTTTCTCGTGTATTATTTCAATTCAATTATGTTAGCATGATAAATTTATCTGTTTCATGTGGTATTTATGGTTATAATATTATGCTTTAATTACTAAGTTGTTTTGGGTTGAATGTCTTATGATATGTGCATATCTGCGCATTGATTGCTTGGATGTCTATAATTGTATTTTCATGCCATGTTGTATGCTATATAATATGTGAAAAGCATGCTATGTTTATTTCCATCTATTCTAGTTCAATGATTTGCATGCAATAGTATGATTCCTATTTATGGCAAACAATTTCATATTCTTATACTTGAAGAAGACTACTAAGAGTTTTAACAATGTGTTAGGGCGGTAGTTTTGTATTAAACATCATAGGTGTCTCAGCTCGGTTGATTGGCTTAGGCCTCTATTTGATGATGCACTAGTGCTCCTCTATAGGACATCACTCCAAGATGTATGATTTGGTCCCTACAAATGGTTGGCTAAACAGAAGCATCTCAAATTTTCTCTAAGATTTATGATGATTGATTGTATGCAACATCTCTAGACTAAAGAACCATTGGATGTGGCATCCATGAAGGACACTGAGAGTTATCTCTTTTGGTCTTAATGTCAACCAAAATCAATTTATTGCGTGAACCAATTAATATGTGAAAGTGAATGCATTGCATATTATGATATTTTGCTGATATAATATTTGAGATGTTTCTCATGATCCACCAGACCATTTTAGCTCAACCCTTCTTTTTTCACACACAGGTGCCATCTAAGATAAAAAGATGATTATGTTGGTAACCTATTCAGAGGAACATTTTTTGGTTTGTCTCATAGATAAGGACATAGGAGAGGATATTTTTTATATTTTTGTTAGGGGCATGTGAACCTTGTAGTTAGTTTTATTTAATTTTATGTTGAAATACTTTACAACATTGAGCTGAATTTAGTTGTTTAGCCTTGTTTTATGTACTTTTTGAGGATAATTTACCATTATTTTATGAGCTTTACTCTGAGCAACTATGTTCAAAAGTTAATATCATTGAGAAATTAGGTCAATATTAGATTTACTTTATTTGACAAGCTATGAATTTATGTGATGGTGATTTAAATAATGTTTCATACGTATATGTTGGTAAAAACATTAACTCATGGTCAATTGTACTATTGAAGAAAATGGATTTTGGCCTTTGGAAGGCTTTTAAAATGATTACCAATTAACCACGGTATTGTAAAGTTGAGTATTAGTTGCGAGAGCAAAATTAAGACTTCTTCGTTTAGGAAACTTACAAAATTGACCATATCCTTTTAATGTTGGCAATATAAATTTATAGACTAAAATAACAGATGAGACACAAAAATATCATTGTGTCATTAGTTCAGCTAAGCCTTGAGAAACATTATTTAGTAGGTCATCCTTTTTAGGTTGGACTTATCGTCTATAGTCCTCCACGCTGAGCTAATGGTATATGGTTCTCAAATTTAATTATCACATCTCTAGTTCTTGTGAGCTCAACCTAAGAGCTTGTCCTCTACTTCTGTTATTGTTGCTTGTCCTCAGCTCGGCCTAAGTATAAGCTGAGATAACAATCTAGCAACAATTTGTGTATAATTTCATCTACCTAGAGTTCACTCAAGTTAATACACTAAGCCAAAATAATCTCCCAGCATGTTAGGATTATAATACAATTTGTTGTTGGATCACCTTAAATTGGGACTAAGGGTAGGGTTGTAAACGAGTTGAATGGTTTTCGGTGGCCAACCCCACCCGACCTATAATGGTTGGGTGGCATCCATTATCACTTGAGCCATCGAACCTCTTAAAATATAGGGGGCCAACTTGATTGATAATGGATCTAAAGGAGAAAACAAAGAAGAAAAAAAAGGGAAACACAAAAGTAAAAGAAAAACATAGAAAAAAAAGAAGAGAAGAAAAAAAATTATAGAAGAAGAAGAAGAAGAAGAAGAAGAAGAGATACAAAAGACAAGAAAGAGAGAAAAAAGAAGAGAAAAAAAAGATGAAGCAAACATAGCAAAAGAAGATGCCACGGAAGAACAATGACTTGTGTTGTCGTGTGTTCTTTTGTGCTTGTGCAATGAAAAACATAAAGTGGATTTGTTTGATCTTTTTGTGTTCGTGTGATGAAAAATGAAAATGGAGATGGCGATGCAAGATGATGGACTGTCAATTGTATAATGACCCATATTTTTGGCATTGAGTCAATGAGTTTGACATATATTTTTATATATCAATTAATGAATTATAAATAAAAATATATGATTTTACGGGTATTTATGATTTAATGTGTGTATTAAATGGTAATATGTGATTTTTCGGCAATGACATTAATTATTGTGTTTATTAAACAAAAATTAAAATAAATAATAAATAATGATAATAATTATTTAATAGGAGTTAAGTTAAAAAAATGATGAAAACGAGAATGATGAATGAAATAAATAAATTGGCACATATACATATCCTTATATATGTATAGATGTAGGTATGCATATGTAATACCTGAAAAAATTGGGTTAAAAATGACAATCGGTGGCACTGTTCAATCGGCGACACTCTTTTGTCGGCGGCGTGTCATGACAATTGGTGACGGCTATCGACGACATTGTTTGTCGGCTACGCATCACAACAATCGACAACATTGTTTTGTTGGCGGCACTGTAGCGAACGGTTCACCTGAGACATACAACAACTTGCGGTACTGTTCACGTTATTGTAGTACACTATAGCACACTGTTCACTTGAGACAAACAACTTTTGATGGTATTGTAGCACACTGTTCACTCGAGACAAATAATTTTTGGCGGTACTATAACGCATTGTTCACACAAGACAAACAACCATTTGTAGCATTGTTCATGCTATTGTTCACGTATGAAAATCTATATAAGCCTCTCCCCTCATTTGCAAACTCATCCCAACAAGAGAAATATAGTAGTAGGAAGAAAAAAACCCAATTTTCTATATAGCAATAGTAAAGATCTACTTCTGGGTATTTCTTTTGAAACAACTAGAGGACTCTATAAATCAAAGTAGATATAATGACTTTGACCAAGTCTCTATGCAGGTTTATTGATTTAAGATTTGAGATATTAGGATGCCAAAAGAATAAGAGATGAGAGAAACGTGTGTAGAAAAGTCTACTTTAATACATACAGAAATATTATTCACGTATACTATGTTATTATTCACAATTATATACTATTCACAAGAGGTAATGTTTACTATTGCTATTCATGGGGTACTGTTCATAGTCATTATTCATAAGTACTATTCATATTCAGTGTTCATAGACACACACTGTTCATATATATGTACTGTTCATTTATACGGTACTGTACATAGGTACTGGTCATGAATAGTTATTAAATTATATTTTCAAAATGTTGATCCTGAAGACTAATAGTCAAAGACTCGAAATAAGTTAGAATAGTAACGCAAGGATTCAAGGGAGTCAACTATCGATGTGGAAATAACTACCTGAACTCTTTCGTATTATTATGGTTAAGATATGAAATATGATTATGTATGATTATTGTTATACATTGTTTTAGAAGCATATTAGGGGTCTGTGCATATGAATAAATGTCTATCTATTGTGTGGATTTAAAGCATGCCATGTTTTGTACGAAAGTAAGTTATAGTTAAGAATATATGCCATGCCGCCATTTGATGAATAGAATGATTAATGTGATTATGAGCACATTAACTTGTCTATTTATATCCATTAATCAAAGATGATTATTTACATTGGATATTTGTAATGTGAATATGTTTGTGATCATTAATCAAAGATAATAAAGAAAACCAACCACTTAATGGCACAGTGATGTAGATATTGTAGCATTAGTCTAGCATCACTGTGGGTATTCCTAGCCTTAAGTAGGTCTCTATTTAATGGGATTGAGAGTCTAAGTAAGACTTTACTCCTCGGTTGATGATTGAGTAAGACATCGATCCTAATATAGGCTTTTGGCATTACATTGAATACTTCAAACCTAAGTTGTAATGTCGAGGAAGAAAACTTTTCAGTCTTAACCTTAACTCAAACAATTGAATCATTGAAATACCTAATGTTTTATAAGTACTTGAATTTTTTATATTTTGACTATTATAATGTTTGAGATGTTTTTGTGTAAGATCTACTATGTAACACTCCATACTTTAATTTGACACGTAAATTAATTTAAATAAAAATAAATATATGTATTTGTATGGATTTCACGTAATATACTTGTAATTATACACATGTATTAAAAATATATACTACGTGTATTAATTAATTAATTGAATTAGTTATTGAGAAAAATAATTATTGTATAAAAAAGAAGAAATACATTATAAATATATAAATATGGGCTTGGTGTAATTGGTTGGGGCACCAACATTAACTTATGATCCATAATATATATAAATATATGGTGGGAATGGGCTATAAGCATACTTACTTATATCCATATATAGATTGGTAGTGGCATAGATCTGCATGGAGCAAATAATCCATTAAGGGTTATGGTTATGCAAATCATGAGTCGGTTGTTTCTCTCCCTCAAGTCATTCGATTTTTTTTATTTGCATTTCTAGAATTGCACCAGAGGAATACGAACACGGAAAGAAAAAGAAAAAAAGGAAAATTTGGTTTTTTGATAGATTCGACGTGTAAGTAAGCTGTTTTTCCTCCTTCTTGCTACAAAGGCACTAGATAAGCCAAATATTATGAACCTAGGGGCATAGTTTTTATTGTAGGGGGTGTTTCATAGTAGTACCCAAAAATATGGTATTCCTCTATGTGACATCCCGACCTCGGGTCCGTACTTCTCAAAATGAATCATCGGGTAACCTTCCTCTGAAGTTGGAGTAGTAAAATATCTCTTCTTGTTTCCTGTTTGCAACCTATATGCATGGATGACATGAACAAGTAATCCAAATAAATCACATAACTAGTGAGACCGGATATCGTCCTAAGGGAAAAGGAATTTATTAAAATATCTTAAATCTCAATTTAATGTTAGTTTTCATTTTATCAAGACTCTAATTAAAGTGAGTATATCAATTTCTGAATAAGAATCTAAGTTATCGAAAGCAATTAAACTATGTTTTTGAAAACTATATAAAAAGGTTGTCTAGGATAGCAAATGCCACCGTATGACCTATGATTCTCATTTTAGATTATGAAATATCTACACTATGAGTTCTAGCACCTGTAACTGAAACCCTCTCCCGAGGCGGTTCAATATCTATTAGTGTTGTCTTACAATGCCCTCTCCCGAGGTGCTTAATCAGCAACCTAATGTTATGTAATCAAAAGTCTCGTGCAACCCCCCCAAAAGAGTTAACAATCCTTCGGTCAATCAACTATTCTAAATCTATACTGCGACAACCCACCATCAAACTTCTCTTCCAAGTTAGTCTACTACCTTGAACTCATCATGTTTATGGCCAGTAAACATATACAATATAGAATAGTGTTTTTAAATCAATAACTTTAACAAGAGATCATAGTTCAAACATTGGACATTCACATCCCAGACAATGAAAACTAACTAGCTTGAAATTAAAGTAATTGAAAACATTAACAATAATGAATAAAGTTAATCATACTCAAGTAAAAATCTTTAATCCCCTCTTGAAACTCTTGTTTTTTGCTTTTCTTAACTGTTACAATCGATTTTCTGAATTAGGGATATTTGGGCTCTAATAATCTCCCCTATTTATTGGCCCACATTAAAAAAAAAAATCCTAAAAATACGAGAAACTCGTTAATTAATTGTGTGACCTCGATTAATATTGTTCTTCAATAAAAACTCGGATTTCCCTTGTTCTGTGCACCACGGTCCATTAATTTTGTCCACAATCCATGTTCTGGTTACCGCAGTAATTGAATGACTGATCACAGTAACTAGTGAGTTATGATTTTGTCTTGCGTTCCTTCGGTTACCTCGATCATCAATTATTCGATCATGGTCAGTTGATGCTTTCCTCATGATTTTCTCTTCTGTTTGCCTTTATATGAAGCAATTCTCCTTTGGCTTCACCCTGAACTTGCAATACACTAGAATTCTTTTCCCAAACATCATTTTCTCATAAAAAAGCTTTAAATCTTGAAAACAAGGCTTATAATGCAATAAAACATGCAATTCCCTAATTTACATGCTCATGCTACTAATTATGCATAACCATGTCTTATTTTCCTTTTATTTCTTATAAAATGCAATAAATCATACCCCTAAATGTAGATTGTTGTTCGTCCTTGAACATTGACTCTAATTTAAGGTGCTATCCCATGCTATAAAAATACATTCATTTTTCTTTCACTCATCATTGTGACCTCTATCTTCCATACCTGTAGTATGATTCATCAACACACCCCTAAGGTTATTCAGGTTGTCTACTCATTTGCCAGTATATCAATCATCCTAGACTTTGTAGGTGATTTGCAGGCACCATCCCACTCATAGAAATCTTTTTCTAATACCTTAGTACACAGACCTTCTTAGTTCTCTCCTCTATTTATCTTCTACTCAATTCAAACTATAGTTAGGATCAACAGTCTTTTGTTTTGGTTGTAACGTGGTCTGGCTAAAGGTACAAGTGTAATATGATTTTAATTTTGACTCAAGTGTACACTCATAGCAATAATACCAACCTAGTTTGTTTGATTTTCTCAATGCAACTTGATCCCTTTTTTTGTTCAATCCCTTGTGTTTCTCGTTCATGCTCTCAACCTTATCTTCATAGCTCCCCCAAACTTATTTTACCACGTGCAGTTCAAATTGTACTTTCATGTACACTCATACAAAAATAGAGAGTTCAGCTGTCATTGACAATACTAAAATAGCAGATAATTTTTTTTTGATAAAACAAAATAAAAGCTGGAACAAACAATGGAAACATATGTACTTTCAATGTTAGCGTACCCTACTTCTCTCACATAATAAGAATAGGCAGTCTTAAAACCATGAGTGCACACAAATAGGTCCAACTGAGGTATTCATAAAAGGATAGAGTGTTTATGTATAACGTTTAGGTTCAAAACAAGAAAATAGGCTTTAAGGCTCAAAATTGTCTACAAAGGATTATAAATGCTAGGACTTGCCTTTAGACTAGGATTCAAACAATAATGGCCTACTTCATTTCCTTCTTACAGTTATTCCTAAATAGTGTTCAAGACAGATTTGATTATTTCAAAGGTCTGAGGGACGTTTTCTCCATTTGTGATTGGTTTCTACTCCTCACTTTCCTCAACTTTGGATTCTTAATCTACCAAAGATTAAAGGGGTCTGTCAAAGTCAAATTTTAGACAAACTAAGCATAAAGACTGTTTGAAAGAACCATAGATCTTTGTCTCATCATACTGAAGGAACTTTACAATTTCATAGGTCACTCAGTGAAAATATACATACATGCATACATACATACATACACACACACATTCATACATACACACATACATACATATATATATATATAATTTTTTTTATGTTTTATATATATTTTATATATATTTTTTATGATTATATAGTTATGGCATGGACAATCTAGCCGGAATGATTTCCTAAATGACTTCCTAAATGCTTCTAAAGTATGCAAAACAAAGTACTAAGAAAAAAAATACTGTGAAATTGACAGAAACTAACAAAACTAAACAAAAAAACAAAAACCTGCCTGGTGTGTGTCAAAGCGTTAAGCACCCCCAAACTTGAATGGTGCCTTGTCCTCAAGAGCACATTGATTCGCATACGTGGAAAAGTACACAGCATAACATGCATTCAGAAGTAAAGAATTAGTCTGGAGAGCACAAAAAATTCAATGCATGGGCATTACCATTAACAAAAATTAATGCATCAACAGAAATAATTATCCATAGTCAATAGGAGTGAAGTTTAAACTAGCAAAGACAAGGAAAAAGCAAAGAAAACCAGGACTCAGCTGTCCTTTCCCAAAACTTTTGCCTCTGTAATAAAATCATTCTTGTCCCCTCCATCATCATTATCATTGTCCTCATCATTGACTACTGGTGGAGTCGGGGGAGCTGGTGGCGCACAACATGTCATGGCCATGTAGGGCAGGCAACATGAAGGGAGAGGATATGCCTGTGCCATAATCGGATCAGTACGATGGAGCCATTGAGTTAGCTAGGCCATCCAGTGGATCATGACATGCTTAGAAGGTGGTATGGCAAAAGATGATGGCGTGGTGGTAGTTAAGGAGGACAGTGGTGCATCAATAGGAGGTGCAGGGCGGTTGTAGTGTCGGTCGGGTCAGCGGCTAGCTATGGCAACTCTGTAGAGGCCCGACGCCTCTTACAAGGAGTGGCAGTGAACATCTTCACAGTAATATGATCCTTCATCTTCAGTAAGGGATCACTCCATTCCCACACGACCCTAGCTCGTTTGCATAACTCGGTGATGAGGGTAGGATGAGGAAGACCTACATTGGTTTTGTCAATAGCAGACCACATAGAGCTAGAGATGATTGTCCCAACGTTGATTGGGAGCCTCTTCATGATACAGTAGACCAGCACAACTCACTCTACTGTGACCCTGTTAATAGCTATGGAAGGAAGAAGATTAACACAAACTAAATACAACCAAACCTTCGCCAGGGTCTGAAACATCGTCTTCACCAAGTTGACGGGCAGGTTATTGTAACAAATCCAAGAGGCCCCATCAATGCATATAGTCCATAGCACATCATCTAGATCAAACTGAGGCAGAATGATATAGTACTCATTCGGTGAATTTGCCGGAAGGCCATATACTTCGTTAATGGCTGTTGCACTAAATTGGACCCACTTCACGCGGACCCACACTGTGGTACCCTCCCTATCAGCTGCATTGGTGTGGAACTCCTGTACTACTAGAATCACTGTGGTAGACAACACCTGAATGAGTTGCTCCCAATGGCAAGCAGGAACCATTGTGTTTATGCCAATGCTGCATTCCTCTTGCATTAGCATAATTCCCCGCTCAGGAATGAGATGTCAATTGGAGTAGATAAGATTGAACCGCTGCTTTGCAACATCCGCTCGAAAGTGAGCTTGGCCTGTAGACGGCGGAGGCGGTGCTGGCTGCTTCCCCTTAAAATTGGGATGTTTCATTTATGGAAGCCTGCAAACATAACATTAGAGGGCAAGGAAAATAACAAAACTCATAAAATAGTGTGGCTATTGAAACTAGATACTAAAAGTGATTCTAAACAAGTCAACGCTTATTATTCCAAAAACCAATCACTTAAAACATAAAAAATGTTGATCAAGATAATCAAAAGGCAAACTTCACAATGAACTCATTCAAATGCCACAATGTTCAATCAAAATGACAATGAAACACCCTTCATTGAATCGAAACAAGGGAAACAATAGCCTAAAGTGCTCATAGACAATGATTTTCCAAGGCCCTTGCCTTTAATATTTTAGCACGCATTCAAGCATTGATGGAAAAAATAGGAAGTTGAAGAGTTTTGAGCAAAACAACCCATTTCAAGTAAAAGTAAGAAGATCTAACTCCTAAAACTCATCTAAAAATGAAAATGAAATAAGGAAATAATAGAAACTAAGGTAAAAACACTTACATTTTTGTTAAAGAAGGAAAAGAAACTCTGAAATTTGAAGGAGAATCGAAAAGCCATAGAGAACTTGGAAAATTTTGGAACAGAATGAAGCAAAATGACTGCGATCTGACTTAAAAAGAAGCACGGACTGCAGTCAATGCTTTATGGACCACGGTCCATGTATAAAATTTTGAAATGGTACAAATCTTGTGGTTCTGTCTACTGTGGTCCGAAGGAGTTTTCAGAAATCTGGACCGCAGTACATGGAGTGTTCAGAAAAGGTCGTTCTGGTGACCGCGGTACACAGAAGTGTACTCTTTTAGTGATCGCAGTACATGAAGTTGTATACCACATAGTGCTTTCTGGTGACTACGGTACACAGAACAAATCATTCTGTGGACCGTAGTAATTGGGCAAAGAATGCAACTCTGTGTTTTATGGACTGCGGTACGCAAAATCAATGATTTTGTGGACCGCGATAGGTAGAATGAGAATACCCCTTTTCCTTCTTTTTTCCTTTTTTTTATGGAATATCAAATTAAAACTTAGACTACTTAGAACCCATTAAATCAATTAAATCATAGAAAAATAAAACTCAACACATGAAAACAATCATAAACACACACAAAAATCGAAATCAGTAGTTGGTTGCCTCCCACTCATTGCTGTGTTTAATGTCGTTAGCTTGACGAGGATATGTCATTTTGGTCTTTAAGCACTGCCATTTCAACAGTCTGCTTTGGCCCTCTGTAGAATATCTTCAATCTCTTACCGTTCACTTTGAATTTGTGCCATCCAGCAAGCTTTGTACTTCCACTGCACCATACGGAAAAACTTGTGTAACTAGGAAAGGTCCTGACCAATGAGACTTTAGTTTGCCCGAAAACAACTGGAGTCTTGAGTTAAATAACAACACTTGCTGGCCAGGTTTGAGCTATTTTTTCTCAATGAGCTGATCACGCCATTTCTTCGTCATTTCTTTGTAGATGATGTTATTCTCAAAAGCATCCTGGCGAAACTCCTTAAGTTCAACAAGTTGCAGCAAATGGTTCTCTCCGTAGGCCTTTGCATCAAAATTCAACTTCTTGATGGCCTAGTAAGCTCCATGCTCTAATTTACAAGGCAGGTGACAAGACTTTCCATACAACAACTGATATGGAGACATGCCAATGAACATCTTAAATGTTGTCCTGTATGCCCACAATGCATCGTCCAATTTTAGAGCCCAATCTGTAAGGTTTGTTCCAACCATCTTTTATAATATTGCCTTGATCTCTCGGTTAGACACTTCAACTTGCCCGTTAGTCTAGGGATGATAAGGTAATGCAACCTTGTGTCGCACTCCGTACTTGGTGAGAAGGTTATTGAAAATTTTATTGCAGAAGTGTACCTTCATCACTCACAATTGCTTTAGGGGGCCGAAACAAGAAAAGATGTTGCGAGAGAGAAACTTCAACACAACTCTAGCATCATTCTTCGATGTAGCCACTACTTCAAACCATTTAGAAACATAATCAATAACAAGTAGTATATATTGTTTGCCATCTGACGGTGGGAAAGGTCCAATGAAGTCTATGCCCCAAACATCAAACAATTCAACCTTTACAAAAGAAGTGAGAGGCATCTCATTTTTTCTAGAAAAGTTTTCCTATTTCTGGCACACTTCACATGTCTTCACAATATGATAGGCATCTTTTAGCATACTTGGCCAATAAAATCCGCTCTTAAGAACACGCCTTGCTATACGTTGATGGCTGTGAAGGACTTTGTTAAAGTTAGCTTCCGAGATGCAACGATGGATCACCTTATCTACATCTCAGGTAAAGAAATGGATCATCCCAAAGATAGAACTTGCTTTTTATGTATGCAGCGTTTTAGGCAGCTTTGAGACAAATCTGATGGAGTGGCACCTGTGGCTTTATAGTTGGCAAAATCTGCATACCATGGTGCACTGTCACTGACAATCAAGAGGTGTTCATCAGGAAAAAGTTCCACTATGCTCGTAGGATCTGGATTTGCTTCGTTGGACAAGCGAGACAAGTGATCTACTACCATGTTTTCTATACCTTTTTTGTCTATCACCTCTACATCAAACTCTTCCAGCAATAAGATCCATCTTATCAGTCTGGGCTTTGCATCCTTCTTTGCAAAGAGCTAAGGAATAGCTGCATGATCGGTGAAGACTTTGACATGTGATCCCACAATGTATGACTGAAACTTGTCACATGCAAAGACAATAGCCAATAGCTCATTTTCAGTGGTAGTATAATTCTTTTGAGGATCATCCAACGTTTTGCTTGCATAGTATATAGCTCTGAACATTCTATCACGTCTTTGTCCTAAAACAACTCAAACTGCATAATCACTAGCATCGCACATGATCTCAAACGTGTCCCTCCAAACTGGTATACACATAATAGGAGCAGACGTTAAAGCTCTTTTTAGTGTATTGAAGGCTTCAACACACTCAACTATGAAGTTAAACTCAACTTCCTTTTCAAGCAAATTACACAATGGCTGAGTGATTTGAGAGAAATTCTTGATGAATCTTCGATAAAAACCAACGCACCTCTCGCACCGTTGTTGGGGGTACCAGCTTTTCAATGGCCTGAATCTTTGCCCTATCCACTTCAAGACCATTAACAGAAACTTTATGGCCCAAAACAATGCCTTCTCAAACAATGAAATGACATTTTTCCCAGTTGAGAACCAAGTTCTTTTCTTCACAACGAGAAATGACTCTTTCCAAATTAAACAGACATTCATCAAATGTTGCACCAAACACAGAAAAGTCATCCATAATATCTCTATGATGTCTTCAATAATATCTACAAAAATTGTCATCATACATCTCTGAAAGGTAGCTGGTGCATTACACAAACCAAGAGGCATCCTCCTAAATGCATAAGTTCCATATGGGCAAGTGAAGGTTGACTTTTCTTGATCCTCTGGTGAAATGACTATCTGATTGTACCCGGAGTACCCATCCAAGAAACAATAAAAATCATACCCAGCAATCCGATCCAACATTTGATCCACAAAAGGCAAAGGGAAGCGATCCTTGCGGGTAGCTTTGTTCAACTTTCTATAATCTATGCACACACGTTATCCTATAGTTGTCCTTGAAGCAATTGTCTCTCCTTTCTCATTTATGACAACCGTGATCCCTCTTTTCTTAGGCACAACATGAATGGGGCTAACCTATGGTGAATCTGATATTGCATAAATAATTCCTACATTCAACCATTTCATTATTTCTTTCTTCACCACATTCTTCATGATAGGGTTGAGTCTTCACTGGTGCTCTGCTGTAGGCTTATATAAATCTTCCATTAAGTTCTTGTGCATGCAAATAGCCGAACTTATCCTTTTGATATCTTCAATGGTCCATCCTATAGCAGCCTTGTAGTCTTTCAGCACTTTCAACACTGTTGGTTTGACACTATCTGTGTTAACTGTCTCACTTGAGTTTGGAACTTTTAAATGTGGCATTCATATTTCTAATTTGGATCTCAATGCCAGAAACTATATTGTTATTTTTGTCTACCCTTCCCGTTAACTCCTTGAAGAACCTTGAGTGTATGTTCATCATTTCATCAAGCTTGTCTTCCAAGGATGACTTTTTATCCTGTAAGGGTTGTTGTAGCACAAATTCAGGTGGAAGTTGAGCATTCCTGTTGTTTGCATATGAAAAGTTATCATGATTTCTCATTATAGGATGATAGTACTTGAGAACATTATACCCCCCAGCTGGTCCTTAGTGTATCCACTGAATCTGTTCATAGCATTCATTTGCTCAATGGAAGCCTCTTCAGGATAGAACATCTTGTTAGCTTCAACAATGGACTACATATGTTGAGTTTGTTGATTTTGAAACTATTTACTACTTTTCTTCTCGTCCACCAAATTTAGTCTATGAGTCATCGCTGCGATTTGAACATTCAAAGTACTAATTTCATCTACTTCATAAATTCCCACTCTTTTGGCTATTCCTCTTTCTGTACCATGCCCATATGCATTAGCTGCCATGTTTTTAATCAGTTGAGTGACATCCATGGTGGACTTTCCCGTCAATGAACCTCCAGCTGTAGAATCTACCAAAGCCTTGGTTGGTGGTGTAAGTCCACTGTAAAACATCTGAATTTGGAGCCAATGAAGATATCCTTGCTGCGGACATTGCCTCAATAGATCTTTGAACCTTTCCCAAGCTTCATATAGTGATGCAAATTCAGATTGCTTAAAGGAACTAATTTTACCCTGCAATTGATGCACTTTAGCTAGTGTGAAATATTTTTGCAGAAATTTCTGGCCCATTCCTTCCCATGTCGTGATACTTTCGGGAAGCAAAGTTTGCAACCAACTTCTGGCTTTATCCCTTAAGGAGAAAGGGAAAAGCCTCAGCCTAAGCTGGTCTCCAGTTACCCCATTCATCTTGATAGTGTCGCAAATCTTCATGAATGAATTAAGATGAGCTATAGGGTCTTCAATTGCTGAGCCTCCAAACTTTCCTACTGCACCATTATAATTAAAGAAAGCTTCAGCTCAAAGTTATTTGCATTTATCGGTGTCCTTGCTATGCCCAAGTAATTGTTGTTCAAGACTAGTTTGAAGAAGTCTCTTAATGGTGCTTCTCTATGTTGCGCTTCTCTATTATTCCCCACGCCAGAACATCCACTATCGGCCATAGTAGGTACTCACTCTTGAGTTTCTAACCGAATTTGATTAATTGTCTTCAACAAATTTGGATCATAATGGTAACAAGGACGTTTACTAATGCAAGCCTGAAACACCAAAGACAAACGCAAGATCAAGTGTATTCAATGAATTTTAATAAATCTGGAGAATCAATTAAAAGATAAAACTAATAATAAAATTGCATTGACTAAGATTAAACCAAGTTCAACTGGTTTTAAGATATTTAACTCTGTTTTCCCTGGCAATGGCGCCAAAAACCTGTTGTTTACCCTGCAAGTATACAGGTTCGCACTAGTATTAACCGGTGAGACCATATATCATCCTCAGAAAAAATGGATTTATTAAAATACCTTAAATCCCAATTTAATATTGGTTTTCATTTTATCAAGACTCTAATTAAAGTGAACGTATCAATTTCTAAAAAAGAATCTAACTTATCGAAAGTAATTAAACTATGTTTTTGAAAACTATATAAAAAAGGTTGTCTAGGATAGTAAATGCCGTTGTATGACTTGTGATTCTCATTTTATTAGATCATGAAATATCTACATTATGAGTTCTAACACTTGTAACTGAAACCCTTTCTTGAGGCAGTTCAATATATATTACTGTTATCTTATAATGCCCTCTCTCGAGGTGCTTAATCAACAACCTAATGTTATGTAATCAAAAGTCTTGTGCAACCCCTCTCCCCCAGAAAAGTTAACAACCCTCCGGTCAATCGACTATTCTAAGTCTATACTACGACAACCCACAATCAAACATTTCTTTCGAGTTAGTTTAATGCCCTGAACTCATCATGTCTATGGCCAGTAAACATCAAGCATTAAGTATACACAATATAGAATAGTGTTTTTAAATCAATAACTTCAACAAGAGATCACAGTTCAAACATTGGACATTAACATCCCAGAAAATGAAAACTAACTAGCTTGACATTAAAGTAATTGAAAACATTAAACAGTAATGAACAAAGTTAATCATACTCAAAACTTGATAAAAATCTTCAATCCCTTCTTGAAACTCTTGTTTTTGCTTTTTTCAGTCGTCACAATTGAGTTTTTGTCGAATTAGGAATGTTTGGACTCTAATAATATCCCCTATTTATACGCCCACACTAAAAAATCTTAAAAATACAAGAAACTCGATAATTAATCGTGTGATCGCTGTTAGTATTGTTCTTCAACGAAAACGCAGATTTCCCTTGTTCTGTGCACCGCAGTCCATTAATTTTGTCCACAATCCATGTTCTGGTTACCACAGTCACTGAATGACCGACCGCGATAACCAGTTAGTTATGATTTCGTTCTATCTTCCTTCGACTACCTCGATCGTCAGTTATTCAACCGCGGTCAGTTTATGCTTTCCTCATGATTTCCTCTTCTCTTTGCCTTTATATGCTGCAATACTCTTTTGGCTTCACCCTGAACCTGCAATACATTTGAATTCCTTCCCCAGACATCATTTTCTCATAAAAAAGCTTTAAATCTTGAAAATAAGGCTTATAATGCAATAAAACATGCAATTATCTAATCTACACGATCATGCTGCTAATTATGCATAACTTTGTCTAATTTTCCTTTTATTTCCTATAAAATGCAATAAATCACCTATACTAATGTTAACCTACTGTGCAACTAATAGTTCTTCATGTAAAACTTTAAGATTTGCAAAATCAATGCATAAGACTCTTGTGGGTACCTGAAAAATATAAAATGAGTGAGCTCAAAAGTCCAGTGGATTATTCCTACACATCACACGTATTATATAGATAAAAACTCAAAACATTACAAACACTTTCACACATTAGGCGTTTCAAACATTTAATTATTTTTTGTATTCTAAGACCGAAAGAGCCACTCTCGGACACTCTCGGTATTCCCCTATGGTCCGAAAAAGAGAACATCCAATATCAATTAACATCAATATGGTGCACCTTGAATACCATCGAACCAATATGGTACGCTTCGCATACCAATGTAACCACAGTCTAAGAAACGAGTAAACTCTGTAGTAGAATACTAGCTTCCAAAGACAAATCAGCTGCCGGCTTACCAAGGTGTTGGATACCTACAATGCGCCTTCAATACTAGTGTAGTAGGCACTACAGGGTACTGAGGCTTATCCATCGCACCGGTACGTGTAATTCTTAATAATCCTTTAATGTTCTTTTAGTGTCACAAGCAATTTAATTTTCACACCGCACAATAGGAACAATATAGTGGGTAAAATAAACATTCAGTAGTTTTACAACATTTCCATCATCAATTGTAAGGTAAAGCATTTAACTGGATATTATGATATCAAACATTTCAATCATGGAAAACGTTTAACCAGACATTAGGATATCATTACATCACTCCAATCAGATCCACACAATATTTTTAGCATATATTTAAAAATCCTAAAGCTATCAAACATCATGTTTTGAATTTAAAAATCTATATAATATGAGGGAGCAAGGAAATCCTACCCACCTGGATATGTTGGATCTCCCTTACATTACCTCACAGTGATTTCATGCTCTAGAATTATTAATTTGCAATTAACATTAATAGCAATAGTTCCAATTAACCTATCTATAATGAGTAAAAATTTCTAAGCTTAGACACTAGTAGATTCTAGTGTCCATTTTATTAAAATGAAAATCTTTCCCAAAATCCTCATTCTTGTTAGATCTCGAATTAATTTTTTTTTAAACTCGGATTTATGAATCTTCCAGCATTATCTGCAATACCATACTTATAGTCCCAAAATAATTTACTCATGTTTAATAACTCTCATTCCAATTAAAATAAGGTTTCCACATCTAAAATTTGAACTAAACTTCAAAATACCAATTATCACATAAAAATCTCTAAGCCAATCCTTAAAAGAAAATATTAATTTTTAGAGAAAATTATTTGTATCAAAATAATATATCTCTACAATAGATTTCTTATATTCTAAGTCTCAAAAGTTGTCATTTCCTCCTCAATTTAAATAATAAAAATAAAATAATTCAATCTTAAAACTCTTTCTTAAATAATAAATTTTACTTCAATTAGATAATTCTAGTATTTAATATTTACTTAAGGACTCTAAATAAATTTGATCTCCGATTATATTTGTTTTCATATCAAAATCATCAATTCATTTCATAAGTATTCTTATTATGAACAAAATAAGACTTTTATAATTTCATTCTTCACATCCTTATCATTTTTAATAAAATTTAAAAATTAAACTTTTTCAAAATTTCTCTCATTTAACTTTCAACTAACAAGATAAATAAATAGGTTTAAATCTCTAAATCTCCGAACCCATTGAACTTCGAATAAAATTCATTCCACATCCACAAGTCTCCATTCCAATAGATAAAAATAATTCAATAAATAAAAATCTTAAATAAAACCTCCAAATTCAAAATTTTCAACTACTAAAAGTAGTCTCATTCTTCACATCTATAATAAAAGAAATAGTTTGATTTCAAACTTTCTAAAATTTGAAAATAAAAAATTATACGCATTATATCTTTTAGATATGAATTTGAAACTAGTGCATCACTCTTTTTCTTCTTCACGAAAGCAAACACTCAACAACAAAACCCACTTTTTGTTGCTATTCGCCCTTTGCACAAGAAACACATCAGCTGTGACGCATAACGCATTTGCATCTGTTCTTTGTACATCCAAATGCCGCAGCAGCTATGGATTCATCTTCTTTGCGCGAAATTGTAGAACGGAGATGCATTCTTCTTCTTCTCGCACCAAAACCCAACAACTCACGACTACTGTTCTTCCTTGTCCAAATGCACCAACAACATCATCTTCTTCATGGACCATACGCACAACAGATCGCAATTTCCTCTGTTCGTGATTCACAACTAGCAGCTTCGATTCTCTGTTCTTTCATGCCCCAAATCACACCAGATTTCGCCCATCTTCTTCGTTTGTGCCAGCTCGCACTAGATCGCGCACAATAGTAGTGATGTTCTTGTTCACCGAAATCGTGGCAACAACTACTTCTTCATGCCCAAATCACAAAGCCCTAACTTTGTTCTTCTCTTCTTCGTCTCCATTGCCATGACATAAAACATAGCAACAATGGCTACTCTGTTCTTTGTTCTTCTTCTTCACGGCTAGCAACAATGCACATCATCTTCGTTCTACGTGTGGCAGTAACAGAAATCTCATATATGAAATATCTTCTTCCATCAACGCACGACTTCTTCTGTAGTATCCCACATCGGTCCGGCTTCAGGGGGCTTCCTGAGCTAAATTTGCATTCGAGGGTGTCTCATTGTGCTGAGGAATTTTAGAAGACTTAGGTTCGAGTGTTGTCATGAACAAAACCTTGCACGCAAGTGGTGGCTAAGGTAGGCACAATATCGTCACGGTGGACCCGAGTTGTTATAAATGGTATTAGAGCCGCTCTCTATGTATCAAAGGTGTGAATCTCGAGGACGAGATTACTTCTAAGGGGGTGGATTGTAGTATCCCACATTGGTCTGACTTTAGGGGGATTCTTGGGCTAAGTTTCCATTCTAGGGTGTCTCATTGTGCCGAGTGCTTTTGGAAGACTTAGGTTCAAGTCTTGCCAAGAACAAAATCCTACACCCAATTAGTGGTGGCTAAAGTGAGGACAATATTGTTATGGTCGACTCGAGTTGCTACATCTTCTTTGTTCAATTCCCCAAAATAGACTCCCAAATCAAAGCCCCAAATTTGTTTTCTTTCCTAGTTTTCTTTTTGTTTGATTATCATCATCATCCAACCACAAAATCGAAGCCCTAAATTTTTTTTTTGTTGCTGTTTGCCCAACAGAGCACACCCTTCTTTTTTTTTTTTCCTGTTTTCCTTCTTCTTTCTTCAAGCAATTTCTAAGTTCTTCTTTTCTTTTTTTAGTTTTTTCTCAGCTAACCCTTGTTCTTGCCCTAAAATTTGAAAAGCAAGTGTTTCATCATTTTTTTTTCAATTGTCCAAATACTTGATTCATTTCCCAAGCCAATTTTTGATTTTTAATCTATCAATATTTCAATCAACCAACATTTCGATCAATCAATATTTAATTCTTGTTTTTCAAACTCATATTTGATTTTAGTCCCTAATATCTGATTTTTATTTTTCAAACTAGTATTTGATTTCCAATCAACCAATATTTGAGTTTATATTTTTGTTGTCGACGTGCACGCAAGCATCGCATATTTTATTTTATTTTATTTCTATAATTATCAAATAATTAATTGCCACTTTAATTCATTATTTAATTTATTTTAATTATTTTGCACTCATAACATTTATTTATTTTCTTGATTAGTTTATTTTTATATTTAGAAATTGACGTGTATGCATTCATGAGATTTTGGGGTGTTATACCCTACCATGAGTAAAACTCAATAAAAATTGTACTAATACACTTTTGATGATATATAAATTCCATATATGTTGTTCGTTTTTATTTATTTGTCCTGTGCACACCATAATAAATATCCAAAGTTAAATAACCTTTAGATGGGCTTTTGGATAGGTTAAACATAAATAAAACTTGGATTTAAACCCATAGGAATGTAGAGAATGAAAATTCGTACGTTTGACACAAAATTCACAAATTTTGGATATTAATTGGGTTTTTGGTGAATGATTGACCAATTGAAGTATTTATGAAAATTAGAAAAAACTAGTAAAAATATATTTGGGAAGCCTATTTATTTTATTTTCTACTATAGAAATGTGATATATGAGTAGAAAATTAATTTTAAAGTTTATTGAGACTATTCGAGTTAATATGCAACAATATGTGAGTTCTAATGCACATATAGAATTAAATATAAAAAATAAATATGTTAAAAATTATTTATAAAAAATGAATTAAATTTGGTTTGTGCATGTAAAACTATGTTTGATAGAATAATTGTGGTGAATCGACGCATAAATTTCGGAGTGGATACCAAAAAGTGATCGGACAGTAATTTTGGTGAGTAATAATTATTTTTAGTTACGTGGACATCAATATTATGTAAAAACATCTGATTTATATTAAATAAGAATTAAAGCACATAAAAATATATATTATATACGAAATGATGGATTACATATTACTGAATTTTATAGTAAATTTGGAAATGACTGATTATCATACCAGGAAATGAGATACGTGCCCAACAAGATTAGTTGTTGGTATTATGTGAATATTTCTTAATTTTGGTTATTGACATGACATTGTAGATATAAAATTGATCTGAATGTAAATATGCTATTTGTATTGACATCTGTTGCATTTGGTTTGAAATTCATGAAATTTTATTTACATGACAACGTATTTTATATTTGCAAGAACAGATCTAAAATAATGTATCATTTTGCCGGACTAAGCTATGGAGAAAAATACTTCTTATGTGATAATTCATATGAGATTGAGTTATTAGAAGTATCAGCCTTTCTTAATGTGATAATCCTCGAAATGGTTGTGGAGTGAGTAATAATTAGAGGTGCAGTTCACTATTGTCCGGGCTAGACAAGAAGTGGAACTGACTTTATTTTTAAAAGATGTGAATGTGCATGTATTTTATTGAATGATGGATTGAAAATGACATGATTATTATGTTGAATGCATATATATATATGATTAGAATGTGCATGATGGATTTAAGTGTTTTATCTAATTTGATTTCATGCATGATTATTTAAATGCATCTAAATGCCATAGATAAAGATTATTCACTGGACATGTTGCTCACTTATTATCTTTAATTTCTAGGAACAAATAAGAAAGGAAAGGGGCCAGCACAGGAAGGGTAGATGATTTTTCAGCTACTTTTGTATGCGTAGGCTTAATGATTTTGTGGGCTATATTTTTGTATAATTATAATTATCACATTATATGTAATATCACCAGAGGGATTTAGATCTTTTTATACTAGTTAAGAGTGTGGAATATTGTAAATTATGAATTATGAATTATGACTGATGATAGCACGTGTAATGTTATATGTTATGGACTTGTGGATTGATAATATTATCTATTAGGTGTGAATGTTCATTTCAAATAAGTCAAAATTTTAGGGGAGACTGTCAAAATTTTTATGTGAATATTTAGTTCTGCGTATAAGAGGTTGATATAGTATTATACACATAGGTGTAGTGTATATGGTATTAAGTGTTGGTTGTGACGTCACTTTTATGAAGTGGGTTGCGACACACTAGGCTCTTGAGCTCATCCCACTCACTCTTTTTCAGGTAACCATTGAAGACATTGGTACTGATAAATAATGTGAAAATAGTCATCAGTGGTATTGTGCCTTACAATATGAGGATGTGTTAGAAAATGAATTTTATTTGCTATTTTTTAATTGTAGGGCATGTGTCCTACCATATTTTGTCTTATTAGACATCGACCGTTAGGCTAGACAGTAGTTGTCTTATCAAAATGTAACACCCCAAAATCTCATGAATGCATGTACATTACAAATAAAATAAAATAAAATAAACAAGTACTGTAAAAAAGTAAAGACTATTAAAAATAAATAATAGCCTTTTATGTTCACAGAGAATAAATTTTTAAGATTAATAATATTTAAGTTAAAAATATGAGATTCGTGAAAAAAAAAGAAATAAACAAGTTAAAATCTTTTTTTTATTTAAAGATGTGCATATACTATGGTTGAAAATAAAATCATATATTGTTGGTCAAACATAATCTATGAGTTGAAAATAATAAATCACAGATTAGTTTATTGGAAAAAAAATGAAATAAAGTAATGTTTATATATATATATATATGTGTGTGTGTTGATGTACATTAGGCTAAAGAAAATGAAATCGCTAAGTAATGAAAAAAAAAGAAAATTCTGTAAATCTTGGGAAGAAAAAAAAATCTAGAAATAGTATGGTTTTTGTTGATTTGGGGATTTGAATTGGGCGAATAACAAGCATGATTTGGAGCAAGAAAATTGGGTTTGTGAGCTTGCGGTGTCGATCAAGATGGAAAAAAAAGAGGGTTTGCTGCTGTTTGAACAAAGAAGATGATGAGCTAATGAGGTGAGTGAAGAAGATGATAAGCTGAAGAAGTCGTGAATCACAATCAAAATGAAGACCGAATTTCTGATCTTGCTGGCTATGAATCACAAGCAAAATGAAGAACGAAGCATAGTTGTTGCTGGTTTGAAGAAATTTCAGATCTGGAAAGTTTGATGCGTTCTAGGGCATCATCCAAACGAAGAAGAAGAGGTAATGTGTGTGCTGTGATTTGGGGTTTGAGCGGAACGTGGCTGGTGTGTTTGATTGTGCTATTGCGTATGGCGTGTTGCTGGAAAACCAACAGCTTTTGCGTTGTTGCTGGTTGTGAAGATGATGAACGAAGAATAGGGGATTGGTGCCTATTTGAGCGTGATTTCAGATTTGAAATTGATGTGTGTCACTGATGCATTCTTAATGAAGAAAAACGAATCTGTAAGTTGCTGGCTGTGATTTGTGAGCAGAAAACAGAGGAGCAGCAGCAACGTGCGTGATGAAGATGAAACCATGGTAGCTGTGCGTGATGCTGTTGTTGCTGGACGTGAATACCACGTAGAAAAATTTAGATCTAAAATTCTAAAAATTTTGGATCTGAAATTCTACTGCCGTTTGGACGTTCACGCAAAGAAGAAATAGTAGCAGCACGTCTGTTCGCGCGAAGAAGACGGAGAGTGATACCCTAGTTTCAAATGTTAATCTGAAAGGTATAATGGGCATATTTTTGCATTTTCAAATTTTAGATAGTTAAAATTAATTATTTTTTAGATTATAGATGGGTAAAATAAAATTTGGAAAATTTGAACTATTATTTATGTTTGTGGAGTTTTGAATGTGAATGGATGTTGAATATCAAAGTTTCAAAGATTGAAACTAAATTTATTTAGGGGTCAAATGTGAATATTAAATATTCGAATTCTCTTATTTTAATAGAAATAATTAAATTAAAAAAATCTAGATACAAATATTAAATATTAGAGTTATCCTGTTGAAGTAAAAATCATTTATTTAAAAGTTAAGAGGAAGTTTGAAAGTTTTAAGATTGATAATTATTTTATTTTAGGTTGAAAAGAAAAATAAGAACTTAAGGAATTTTGAACGATTTAAGCCTTTGATTATTTTACTTAATTTGGAGGAGTAGTAAAAGCCTAGAAAATTTAATATGTAAATTTTTTATTGTCAGATTTAATATTCATTAGTTCTGATCTAAATAAATTTATTGACAGCGAATAAATTGTAGAAGCTTGAGAATTAATTAATAGAGTTTTTATGTGATGACCCATGATTTAATACATAAAAATTATCGAGTTCGATATGTATATTTTTTGAAATTTTTAATAAAAATATACAAATTTTTCTCAATTTTTCTTATTTTAAATTATTTATTGAAGAAAATTTGAATGAAAAAAATACAATTTTGAGAAAAAAAATACATGAAATTATAATTTTTTGAGGAAAATGATTTTTGGAATTGATCATTAAAATTTTGAAATAATTGCAAAATTTTTTGAGTAATTAATGAAATCTTGGTGAGAAAAATGTGATTTTTGATAGATTATTCAATTTTTAGAGATAATAATTGTAAAAAATAATGAAATGAGATATAATTGGAACATTTTGACAAAAATGATTTAATCAATAATTTTGATAATTTTAAAAAATTGGTACATATACATACACATACATACATAAATATATATATATGTGTGTGTGTGTGTGTGTGTGTGGTTTTGTCGAAAAAATGGAAATAAAGAAATAAAGAAATAAAGAAGGAAATAACAAAAAAAAAGGATGAAATGGGTGCTGTCGAGCCGCACGGGTCTGGCGGGTAGGCCCGTGTGGGCTGGGCAGGGGTGCACGGGCTTCTCGGCTCGTGTAGGTCGAGCCCAGGCGCCTCCCCTTCTCCTTCCCACAAATTTCTTATGATTTTTGGCCATTTTTTTAGGTGAAACCATGGTAATATATGATTTTGCATCTGTGGTTTTGACTATCTCATCCCACCTCATGAGCAAGCCAATGAGTGATGACAACTGGTAGCCTTGCATGGAAGCTCAAGGGCCATGTGGATGGCCACGTGACATCTCATTTTGCCATGCAAGCACCCCCTCCATGTAACAAAAGTACCACTTGAGCAAGAGTTTCTAATTTCTAGATTTTTCTTCCATTTTCTAGAGCTTGTAACTTCTTCGTTTGACCTCCATTTTGAGTGTTCTAAGGCTCTTAGGAAAACTCCTGCCATCATCTACAACATCCCATAAGCAGCTCATTGAATCTTGGAACCATTTGAAGCTAAAAAACCAAGAAGAGGTGCTATTCGTCATGTTTCAAACCCAAAAAATAAAAAAATTGTGTTGAATCAATCTTTGGAGCTTCAATTCCTATGCCATTTTAAGACCATTCTGAAGGTAAAACCCATTTTTTTCTTCCTTATTTTGTGTACTTGCATGTTGAATTGATGGAAATCAAATACTAAAACTTCAAATCTGTTTTATAAGGCTATGAAACTAATTGTCTGATTAATTGTTTTGACAGTTTCTGCAAAAAACAAACTGTGGGATCAAATTGGAAACATTGTTTGGGTTACCTAGAAGAGTCTATTTTGACTAAGATTAGAGGCATTTTGTACCCCATACTTGGAATTACAAAAGGGTGAAAAACTCAAACCAAAAGCCTCTGTGGTTTAGATTTTATATGCTTGCAAACATGTATTGTTAGTTAGGCATTATGAGACTTAGAAAAATTCCATAACGCCCATATGTGTGCCATGATTTGGAGTTGTGTTTGATAGCAAATATGATTATGATTGCTTGTTATTTTGAGTAAGACTTAATTAATCAAAATTATAGGAACTAAACTCTTACAAAAACAGCAAGAAACAACCTCGGATTGGTGCTGGAACTAAAGTGTACAAGCTCTTGAAAACCATTGAACAATCTGTTACATAGACAAAAGAGTAGGGGACTAGTTGACTGCCCAAATGAAGGCAATTTGAGCTAAAATTTGGTGGAGAGTCACTGGACATGTTAATAGTGTGTATACCAAATTTTAGGGCATTCAGAATTTGGAAAGTAGGTCAACTAATTCACTAAGTGACTGCCTGTTACAGGGAATACAAGATTTCACAGTCCTTGTTAATGCACTTAGAAACCCTAGTAAATGGTGTCCAAACATCATGAAATAAAATTCTAGTGAAAATTCGACTTATGGATTGATCGCAAAAAAATGGCAAGTTTGCTGCGCAAGAGAGCAAAGAATTGAAAATTTGGCTAAGTGTTGGAATTTGGGGATTTTGACCCAAATTACCCAATTTTGAACCAATTGACCTATTTTGACCCAATTTGGGCTCAAATTGACCAAGAGCGACTTGGTTGACCACGTTGACCAGGTTTGACCAGGTTTGATTGATTGACTGAACCTTGACTGAGATGATTTGAGTCTATCAAAACTAAGTAGGGACAGTGAGATTAGAGATTAAGCCACAGTATGGATAGAACTGAGATTGAGTTTAATTGATGCAAATTCGAGTGAGCACTATGGGACTGGGCTGGTTATCGACAGGACATCGGTGTGTAGGACCCAAGGTGAGTAGTTTGATTCAGGTGTTTTCTATGACTTGTATTCCTTGCATAAAACTTGTGTGAAATGACATGGTTTAAATAGTTTTATGGGAATTAGATATATCTGATTAGTTTTGAGATGTGTAGATGTGCACTGGTAGTAAGACCATAGGCTCGAAGGCTAAGTGTCAGTGTCACGGTACTTGATTTGATTGAGATTAGACTCGAGGTCCGAGCGATAGGGGTTAGGGCATATGATCAGTGCGCCTAGCCACCGAACTCACTCGAGTCATGACACTCGAGGGTTGAGCGTCGGGGTAGGGTATTCGACGAGTATGACTAGCTCATGACCCGCTCGAGTGGCCAGTATGCCTGATTCAGGACCTGCTCGAGCGTTGACCATAGGTTGGGTCTATTGAGTTAACCCTAGCCTGGATACGTTTTAACTTGCATGGATTTGAAATGTTTTATAATGGTTGCATCGTTTATAACTGCTTTGTACTATGCCATGCATTCAAACTTTACATTATTTCTATTGCTCATGCATACATGCATTGTTTGAGAGTATTGGTTATGGTTGACACACTAGACTTTCTACTCACTGAGCCACGTTGATTTTAGGCTCACTACTCTATCACTATTTCAAGTTCTTTGGTGGCTGATAAAGGGAAAGGTGTGGTGATCGCCTAGCTCTTTGACGAATCTTCTCCCCTTTCTTTTTGGTTTTTGATTTAGAGGTTGGTCATTCCTTGTATATGTGTAAATGATCAATTTTGTATCTTGGACAAGACATATATGTAATAAAATGTTTTTTCTTTCGTGTGTTGCTTTCTTTCACGTTTAAGTGTTCCAATTATTTTGATCTCGACTGATGTATGAGATTGAAAAATGGCTTAACAGTGGTTGAACGAACTTAACGTGGTGAGTGAGTTTGTCGGGCCACTATGCCGGTTGGGCTGCCCTTGGCTTAAAGAAGGGGTCTCGACAAGACTTGGTATCAGAACCCTAGGTTCAAAGGAACTGAGAAACACTAATAAGTAAAGAACTTAGATGATATCAAAATGATTGTGAAAGTAAGCGAGTCATTGAATAAAGAAAAGAAGACTAATAATCAATAAATGTACTTTGAATAGAACAAACAATGCTAGTAGACTTTTAGAGTCGAATCTATTTTGAATGTATGAATAACCAACAATCTAATTTGAACTGCAAATTGACATGCTACCTCGGTGAGGTAGAGCACCACCTAGGTAGGGTAGACCATTGCTCGAGCCTAGGGAGCTGACATCACCATCATCCCTTCGTATTCAGCCCAAGCAGGACTAGATACGAAGGCTTGAGGTCGTAATTAAGGCTTTTAACAAGGCTAGCCAGGCCCAGACAACCTTACTGATAGAGAGGCTAGATTGATTGGAGGTTGAGAGGTAGAGAGCCGAGCCAGCAGTGTGGCCTGCTCCACTTGTGCCACCGGCTGCCAGTTGGGCCGGTAGTAGCACCAACAACACCAGCCTAGGACAGACAGGGAGAGGAGCGAACCCATGCCCAGCTCTTCAAGAGCTTTATGGATTTGCGCCCTGAGAGGGTCAGAGGCAGTATTAGTCTGAAGGCAGTAGAGGATTGGTTACTCAATAGGGAGAAGAACGCCGAGACCCTGAGGTTGGCAAAGGTAGATTAGGTCTTGTTTTTAGCCCACATGCTAAAGAACGAGGCTGCTAGATGGTGGCGTTCTACCAGGAGCATTGAGGCCCCATCACTTCATGGGCTAGGTTTAGAGAGCTGTTTCTAGAGCTTATGTTCCCGATACTGAGAGGGAACGTAAGAAGGTAGAGTTTCTAAGCCTGTGCCAAGGGACCATGGCCATTTAAGAGTATGCACATCTGTTCCTACAGTTGGAAACTTATGCACTTGGGTTGATTGCTGACCAGAGAGAGAGAGCCGAATTCTATCGGAGAGGGCTGAGGGTCGCCATCAGGCAGGCGACTTCCACATCCAGGGCCCAGACCTTAGAGGAGATTTTTAGAGGGAGGCCCTGTGGTATGAGATAGATGGTTAAGATGAGTGACCTAAGATTTTGGTAGTATCTGGCAGTACCCCTCAGCTACAGCTACAACAGTAGGTCGTATCATAGACTCAGCCATCACACAGAGGTGGATCTGGGGGTCATCGAGGCCGTGGTCATTTTCAGAGGTAGAGGAAGAGGAAGTGTTATGAGGCACATTCGAACGTTACTCCTAGCCAGACTGCCACCTAGGCAGTAGCACTGCAGCTACTCCTGTGCTGGGACATCCACCGGTAGAGCAGCAGAACACATTTTCTAAGGCTCTAAGTAGAGGTCGTGGATAGAGTTAAAACTATCAGGTAGGACATAGGCCACCACTTACATGCTATTAGTGTGGACAAGTTGGACACAAGAAGGCTGAGTGTCTGACTCTTATAGTGGGTCCTAGCCTTTCTGCCCCGGTTATCAGAGATAGAGCACAGGCCATCACCAAGCCTGACCTTGATTCGATGAGGACCTTGCTAGAAGGTGCCATTTCGCTTTGTGATTCATCTATTTATGTATTGATTGATGCTAGTTCTACTTTGTCCTTCATTTCTAGATGTGCTATAAATAGATTGTGACTTAGACCAGTTAGGGCTCCGACTTGGTTAATGTTGAACATTGCTGTTGGGGAACACATCTACACCAATATGATCTGTGAGAGATATGTACTTATGCTAGGGGATTTTGAGACTATAGTAGATCTCCGAGTGTTGGAGTTTCTTAAGTTTGATGCCATACTTGGTATGGACTAGTTGGCTGCATACCACGCATATGTGGACTGCTTTGCCAAGAGGGTTATGTTTCAAATTCCAGGCCAACCCACTATTGTCTTCTAGGGTAGAGTTTCTGATAGGCAGAGTACTTAGGGTCGATTGGTGATGCAGCATGAGATTGATATTCTAGCTGGTTTGATGACCATCGATGAAGCACCTACACGGTCGTCTATTGATGAGATCCCAGTTGTTAGAGATTTCCCTGACGTGTTTCCTGAGGATCTGCCCTACTTGCCCCCTAAGCGGGAGATCGACTTCATTATCGAGATCATTCTAGGGACATAATCTATATCGATTCCTCCTTACTGCATGGTGCCTAAGAACTTGTAGGAATTGAAGATCCAGCTGGAGGAGTTATTGAGTAAGGGCTTTATTTCCCCTAGTGTGTCACCTTGGGGCGCTCCGGTATAGTTCGTTAAGAAGAAAGATGGGAGCCTTCGACTATGTATTGACTACTGGTAGCTGAACAAGGTGACGATCAGGAACAAATATCCCCTTCCACATATCGATGACTTATTTGACTAGCTTAAAGGTGCCAAGGTGTTTTCGAAGATTGATCTGAGATCTGGGTACCATCAGCTGAGAATTAGGGAGAAAGATGTGCCAAAGACTGTGTTTCGCACTAAATATGGGCATTATGAGTTCTTGGTCATACTGTTCGGTGTGATAAATGCCCCAGTCATGTTCATGGACCTCATGCAGAGGGTGTTCTGGCCATACCTTAACACTTTTGTGATTATCTTCATCAATAACATCTTGATCTATTCGAGGTCCCACAAGGAGCATATCGAACACTTGGAGGATTGCACTGTAGACTTTTAGAGAGCATAAATTATATGCTAAGTTTAGCAAGTCCGAGTTTTGGCTATCAGAGGTTCAATTTTTGGGTCACGTGGTTAGAACTAAGGGTATCTCTGTGGACCCCACTAAGGTCAAGGTGGTTATCAGTTGGCCGATACATACCACAATGACTGAGATGTGTAGCTTCTTGGGTTTAGCAGGCTATTATCGCCGTTTCATCTAGAACATTTTGATGATTGCAACTCCGATGATGAAGCTAACTAAGAAGGATGCCCCTTTTGTATGGACTGATAGGTGCAAGGAGACCTTTTCTGAGCTTAAGCGGAGATTGACATCAACTCCAGTACTAGTGTTGCCGGAGCTTGGCTAATAGCTGACCATATATGCTGATGCATCATAGATAGGCTTGGGTTGTGTATTGATGTAGGATGACAGGGTAGTAGCTTTTGTCTCCTGACAGTTGAAGGATCATGAGGGGAACTACCCTGTACATGACTTAGAGCTGGCAGCGATAGTATTTGCACTTAAGATCGGCAGCATTACCTTTATGGCGAGTGTTTCACGCTCTATTCAGATCATAAGAACCTCAAATATTTGTTCTCGCAGAAGGATTTGAACATGAAACAGAGGCGATGGATGGAGCTGTTGAAGGACTATGATTTCACTATTGAGTACCACCCGGGGAAAGCTAATGTAGTGGCTGATGTTTTGAGTAAGAAATGGGTCTAGACTGCATACATGGTGAGACATATGTCCTATGAGTGGTTGATGTTTGATTTTGCTTCGATCACGAGTACCATGAGTTATCTACTGAGGCTAGAGTCAGTACACAAATTTCAGCCCAACCAGTCCAGATTTACGATATCACGGAGGGACAACCTCGTGATGTAGACTATGATATGTTCAGGGCTTGGGTAGATGACGCTTCTCAAGGAGAATGGTTACTGGATTCACAGGGTGCACTGAGGTTTAGGGGACGGCTATGAGTACCAGATGATTCTAGCATGAGATAGAGTGTGTTCGAAGAGCTATACTGATCAAGATATGTTGTTCATCCAGGCGCCAATAAGATGTACCAAGGTTCTAAACAAACATATTGCTGGCCCAGGATGAAACGAGACATAACAGTCTTCATTTAGAGATATGATACGTGCCAGCAGGTCAAAGCTGAACACCAAATACCCAGTGGATCTTTACAACCGTTATTTGTACCATAGTGGGAGTGGGAGCACATCACTATGAACTTTGATACAGGACTACCCCGTACATAGTGAAGACATGATGCTATTTGGGTAGTTGTGGACTATTTGACGATGTCTACCCACTTTCTTCCTATGCATACCAAGGATTCAGTGGAGCGATTGAGCCGATAGTGTCTAATAGAGACGCAAGGTTTATGTTATGATTTTGGCAGCCATTGCAGACTTAGTTGGGGACTAGGGTGAACCTTAGTATGACATTCCCTCCATAGACTGATGGTCAGTCTGAGCGTGTGATCAAGATCCTTGAGGATATGTTGCAGTCTTGTATTTTGGATTTTGGTGCTAGCTAGGAGGATCACTTGGCTCTATGTGAGTTCGCTTGTAATTATAATTACTAATCGAGCATTGGGATGGCGCCATTTGAGGCGTTGTATGGTTGACCTTGCAGGTCTCCCGCCTACTGGGTAGAGACAGGTGACAGAGCAGTCTTAGGCCCTACCTTCATACAGGAACATAATGAGAATATACAAAGGATTCAACAGAATATGAAGGTCGCTCAGGACCGATAGAAGAGTTATGCAGATAACCGGAGAAGGGTCCTTGAGTTTGATGTTGGTGACCATGTCCTCCTTCGCATTTTGCCTTGCAAGGGGCAAACACGATTCGGGATTTTAGGGAAGCTCGCACCGAGATATATTGGGCCTTTTGAGATCCTTGAGTGGATAGGCCCCGTTGCTTACTGGCAAGCGTTACTGCCAGCTATCAGGTGTGCATAATGTATTTTATGTTTCTATGCTGAGGAAATATCACCCCGATCCCTCGTATATTATTGATTGGAGACATATTGAATTGCGAAAGGACTGTACATTTGATGAGATGCCTGTGACCATCATAGATTGAGCTATGAAGAAGTTGCGCAATAAGGAAATACCAATCGTACGAGTGCAATGACAGTTCCATGGTGTTGAGCAAGATACATAGGAGGCTGAGGATTTTATGATCCACCACTACACTAAGCTGATGAGTGTTGCTCCTTGACTTGTATTATCTATATCATTGTAAATTTTGAAGACAAATTTTCTTATAAGGAGGGGAGGTTGTGACAACCCATGATTTAATACATAGAAATTATTTGGTCTGTTACGTGTATTTTTTGGAATTTTTAATGAAAATACACAAATTTTTCTCAAATTTTCCTATTTTAAATTATTTATTGGAGAAAATTTGAATAATTGGGAAAAATATGATTTTGAGGAGAAAAATATATGAAATTATAATAGAAATATGATTTCTTGAGGAAAATGATTTTTGAGATTAATTATAGGATTTTTGAAATAATTATAGAATTTTTTTGAGTAATTAATGAAATTTTTAGGAGAAAAATGTGATTTTTGGTGGATTCTTCAATTTTTGGAGAAAATAATTGTAAAAAATGATGAAATGAGGTATAATTGGAACATTCTGATGAAAAATAATTTAATCAGTAATTTTGATAATTTTTTAAAAAAATGCGAAAAATTGATATATATATATATATATATATGTGTGTGTGTGTGTGTGTGTGTGGTTCTGTAGAAAAAATGGAAATAAAGAAACAAAAGAGGATATAACAAAAAAAGGGGTGAAATGGGTGCTGCCCAGCTACATGGGCCGAGCAGGCCGCACGTGCTTCTCAGCCCGTGTGGGTCGGGCCCAGGAGTGCGTAGCGCTTGGGCTTGGCGCCTGAGCCGGCCTAGGCGCCTCCCCTTCTCCTTCACACAAATTTCCTACAATTTTTTGCCATTTTTCTTGGTGAAACCATGGGAATACATAGTTTTGAACCCATGGTTTTGGCCATCTCATCCCACCTCATGAGCAAGCGAATGAGTGATGGCAACTTGTAGTCTTTCATGGAAGCTCACAGGTTATGTGGATGGCCATGTGGCACCTTATTTTGCAATGGAAGCACCCCTTCCATACAATAACACCTCCACTTGAGCGAGAGTTTCAAATTTCTAGATTTTTCTTCCATCTTCCAGAGCCTGTAACTTCTTCGTTTGACATCCTTTTTGAGTGTTCTAAGGCCCTTTAGAAAGCTCTTGCCATAATCTACAACGTCCCACAAGTAGCTTGCTGAATCTCAAAACCATTTGAAGCTGAAACAATCAAGAAGAGGTGCTGTTTGTCATGTTTTAAGCCCAAAAAATAGAAAAACTGTGTTGAATCAATCTTCAGAGCTTTGATTCCTAGGCCATTTCAAGTCCATTCTGAAGGTAAAACCCCTCTTTTTCTTCCATATTTCGTGTATTTCCATATCCAAGTGATGGAACTCAAATACTGAAACTTTAAATCCATTTTATAAGGCTATGAATTTGACTGTCTGATTAATTGTTTTGATAGTTTCTGCAGAAGCAAATTGTAGGACCAGATTGGATGCATTGTTTGGGGTACCTAGAGGAGTCTGTTTGGACTAAGACTAGAGGCAATTCGAACCCCATACTTGGGACTACAAAAGGCTAAAAACCTTGAACCAAAAACCTTTGTGGTTTAGATTTTATATGCTTGCAAACATGCCTTGTTAGTTAGGTATTATGGGACTTGGAAAAATTCTAGAACTCCTTTGTGTATGCCATGATTTAGAGTTGTGTTTAAGAGCAAACATGATTATGGTTGCTTGCTGTTTTGAGTAAGACTTAATTATTCAGAATTCTAGGAACTAAACTCTTGCAAAAACAACAAGAAACAACCTCGGGTTGTTGCTGGGCCAAAGTATGTAGGCACTTGAAAACCATAGGGGATTTGAATCATTGAATAATCTGTTAAATGGATAGAAAAGTAGAGGACTAGTTGACTGACCAAATGAAAGCAATTTGAGCTAAAATTTGGTGAAGAGGTCACTAGACATGTTCATAGTATGTGTACCAATTTTCAGGGCATTCTGAATTTGAAATGTAGGTCAACTAATTCACTAAGTGACTGCCAGTCATAGGGATTACGAGATTTCACAGTCCCTGTTAATGCACTTAGAAACCTTAGTAAATGGTGTCCAAAAATCATGAAATAAAATTATGGTTAAGGTTTAGGCAGTCTAGATAAAATCTTAAAATTTTTGCATAAATCTGACTTATAGATTGATTTAGAAAAATCGGCAAGTTCGTAGGGCAAGAGAGCAAATAACTTAAAATTTGGCTAAGTGTTAGAATTTGGGGATTTTGACCCAATTGACTTATTCTGACCCAATTTGGGCACAAATTGACCAAGAGTGACTAGGTTGACCACGTTGACCAAAGTTGACCAAGTTTGACTAGGTTTGATTGATTGATCGAACCTTGACCGAGACGATTTGAGTCGATCAAAACTAAGAAGGAACAATGAGATTAGATATTAAGCCACAGTATGGATAGAATTGAAATGCAGTTTAATTGATGTAGATTCGAGTGAACACTATAAAACTGGGCCGGTTATCGACAAGACATCGGGGTGTAGGACCTGAGGTGAGTAGTTTGATTCAAGTGTTTTCTGTAACTTGTATTCCTTGCATAAAAGTTGTGTGAAATGACATGATTTAAATAGTTTCACGAGAATTAGATACATGTGATTAGTTTTGAGATGTGTAGATGTACACTAGTAGTAAGATTAAAAGCTCGAGGGCCGAGCATCGGGGTCAGGGTACTTGATGTGATTGAGATTAAACTCGAGATTCGAGCGCCAGGGGTTAGGGCATATGATCAGTGTGCCTAGCCACCGAACTCGCTCGAGTTATGGTACTTGAGGGCCGAGCGTCGGGGTAGGGTATTCGACGAGTACGACTAGCTCACGACCGGCTCGAGCGATGACCATAGGTTGGGTTTGTTGAGTTAACCCTCGCCTGGATATGTTTTAGTTGACATGGATTTGAAATGTTTTATAATGGTTACATCATTTATAACTGCTTTGTACTATGCCATACACCCAGATTTTACATTATTTCTGTTGCTCATGCATACATACATTGTTTTGGAGTATTGGTTATGGTTGACACATGGGACTTTCTACTCACTGAGCCACGTTGCTTTTAGATTCACTACTCTATCACTATTTTAGGTTTTTCGGTGACTGATAAAGGGAAAGGCATGGTGATCGCTTAGTTCCCTGACAATTCCTGTCCCCTTTCTTTTTGGTTTTTGATTTAGAGGTGGGTCATTCATTGTACATGTGTAAATGGTCAATTTTTTATTTTGGACAAGACATATATGTAATGAAATGTTTTCTCTTTCGTATGTTGCGTATTTTCACTGTTAAGTGTTCCAATTACTTATATATATTATGTAGATTTAAAATTTGAAACATTTGTTTGAATAATTTTAGATTAATTAGGATTGCCTTTGGAAATCGATTGAAATTGTTTGGAGTGCTTGGGTGATGTTATGATGAATGATTATTTATTTATTGCATGCATAAATTGGAAAACTGCACTTAGGTAGCATTCTAGCATTCTTTATTTATTTGACTACCACTTTAATTGATACATTATTTGATAAATTTTCTATTATACGTGTGATGCTTTGCTATGATTGAACTTGTTTGTGAAAACAAAAATAGATGAAGGATTATTAAGAATCCACGTATTGGTGCGATTGACGAGCCTGAAGCAAATCGAGGTGGCATCTCCTATATGTTACTATTTGAGATTGACGAGGCACAAGGCAGATCGTAGGTATTCTCAACCTTAGTTGTTTGCGACAACTAGAAGTCCTTAAGAGATGGTACTACACTGTAGTAAGTACACCTCCTTGGATTGTGATTTTGACAGGTAACCGACCTTCTGCATTTCTAGAGATTTGTCTTTGTTTCAGATTGCAGGGAATACCGAGAGTTATCTCAACCTCTTACGGTCTTAGATTACAACCAAAACAATTGAATGTTTTAATGCCTAATGTTTAAAAGTGTTTGTAATGTTTTAAAATTTGATTTGTATAATGTGTGTGATGTGTGAGAATGATCCACGGGGCTTTCGAGCTCACTCTCATTCCTTTTTTCAGGAACACATGGATGTAGTGTGTATCGGTTTATGATTGAAGACTCTCACTTTTGATTGAAAACTTATGGGAAGGTTATTTGGGATAGGAGGATTTAAATTTTATATTTTGCTTATTTTATTTTGTAACCAAATAGGATGTATGTTTTCTTGAGTTTAATTTCACAGTTTTACATGTAAGTACCTTGATTTTGGATTTCAGACGATTAGGTCAATATAAAATAATTTTAATGATTTCATTCGCTGTAGCATTTACTTTGATGATTTTATATTATTTGTTACATGAATTTTTGGCGAAATGATTTTTGATTTTAGTTGTTTTGACTAACTGTGAAATTTTGGTGAATATGGCGAAAAGTTATTTTGATATTTTATTTTATGCGAAATGTGTTTCCAAATATTTATTTGAGAACTATTTATCAGGAACTTGAATTTGAAGAGAGAGATTTTGTCAGGAACATTTTAAGTAGCATTTTGATTCTCAATGGGCGACGACTCGCACGTGAGACATCTCTGCTTAAGGGGCGCATTTTCGTGCTAGACCGATAACACGTGATGAGAGGTCCAATTGAGAGTCGATGTGTCACAAAAATGGAATCAGAGTTGTCGCTTAATGGTAAAAAGTCGATTACTCTGATACCAAAATGGTATAAGAGCTTAGTTAGTAGCTCGTTAGGAAAAGGTCTAGTTTGATACACTGGGCTAGACTTGATTTTTCACCGGATTTGATTTTCATTGAAATGAAAGTTTCACCAAATTTTTATTTTAATTAAAATGGATTTCATCAGATTTGATTTTCACTGAAAAATGAATTTTTTTGAATGTGATTTTGAAAAGTAGTACAATAGGTAGAAGTCTAGAGGAGCGTAAGTGATACCATCTTATTCGAGTTGGGTGATACGAGTATTGGTAGTTTCCTGAACAATTGACTTCTTCTCGGGATAAAGATCCTTAAGGTCTGATTTTCTTTTGTAGAAGAATGTCCCTGATGATTGACCTTTGTCCTGATTAAAGGTCCTAGAGGGTTGATCGCTACTCAGGAAAGGTCTAAGATTTGGGACCGATGGTATTACGAGGAATAATTGTATAAAAATGGATAAAGGTTAAATATTAGGTGGCTAGAGGTCTAAACAAGATTGAGATGATGTCAAAGTACCTGAATCACTGGTTACAAGTGTGACTTGAATAGTGAGAGAAATCCTTGATAGTTGATCTCTTCTCAGGGAAGAAATCCCTGAAGGTTGATGGCCTTTCTTAGAAGGTGCGTTGTCCTGATGGTCTGATCCCAACTCTGAGAATATGTCCTTGAAGGTTGATCCCTACTCAGAAAAAAGTCCAATTTGGGGACCATGACATCATATAGAGATGCAATGGAATTGAATACCATGACCATATGTTTAGGTAGAGACTGAATGTTATCTCGAAGGCATAATGGATCATAAATAAATTAAAATCTTTTAGGGCATAGGTTAGAGATGAAAAACATGGATGAACGCACACTTATTTGGTAAGGACTCGAGTTTGGAAAGAGCCTGTATCTCTGGTTTCTATGCAGGATGGGGTGCATAGAGATTTGGAGGTACGGAGGAATCCTAGATTCGGCTAATGACAGACCATATTTGGTGAGTGATCATTTTTTTTTGCTAAACTTGTACACACTATATTGTACTGGGATGGTGCGATACTGTACAGTGGGTCTTGCGTCAGCCTTAGAACATGTCTGTGGGTGTACTGTCAAGCTATTTTTAACTAAAGGATCCGGTTAAACATGGTGGGACATTTACATTCATGGACATCGAGACATTTACGCCAATTGTAACATCTTGAAAAATTTTATATGAAAATTTTATTTTTACTTAGAATATTATACAAAAATTGATGAATAAAAAAATTGACATGTCCTAGTTACCCAGGTGAGGAATAAAAATCAATTTAGTAAATTTTTGAAAGAAAAAAATATAATTATAATGCATAAAATGGGATATCATGGTTAAAAACACAAGCATATGTGCAATTTTTGATGAAATCAGAATTAGAAAGTTAATTGGGGTCAAGATGTGGAAAAAAATTCGAAAAGAAAGCTAGAAATAGGGTTGAAAAATAAAAAACAAACTCAAAATGCTGTGAACCGTAGATTTGTAATCTGGATTAGCATCCTACGACCAAGATCAGGTCTGCACGTACACACTAGAACACCGAATCAGACAGATCGAACGACCATAAATTCGCATGTGTAACTCGAGGAAGATCAAACGGTCCAGATCGAGGCGCTCTGGGATAATTGCGAACGAACACTACAATCGAGGAAATTAGATGGTGTAGACATAGTTCGTTGATCGCGAATAGTGAGGTGCTCGAGAACGATCCAACGGCCGAGATCTCATCCGCTAGATCCAACGGTCGACGTTGCACGCGCCAAAACGAGTTCGTGATCCAGTACTGCGATCGAGGCATATCCGACGGCCCAGATAAACGAATCCGATCCATCGCGAACCGAACGCTGTGATCGATGCAAATCGGACGGACCAGATTCACGCATCTCAATCGATCTGAGATCCGAATGCGTGATTCGAGCATGATCTAACACCCCTTATCCGAGGCTCCAAAAATACATTAAAATTAATAAAAAAATACAAAAAAAATCTGAAAAATAGTTTCTAAATTCCGAAAAATATTTCTAAAATCCAGAAAATTTTTGAAAAATACTCTTTTTGCTCCAAAAATTAGAAACTACGAAATTTGGTAGAATTAGAGTGTTTTATTCATAGAAGGACACAAAACTTTCTATTTTCTCCCATTGAAAAATCTATATAAACCCCCCTAGGCCCCCAATTTCATTCATTCCAAAGAATAAGAGTTGAATGCTCCTCTTGTTTTCTCAAAGCCTTCTTCTTGACACCTCCCATCTTCCCTTCTTGTGTGTGTGAAGTTCTTCTCTCGAATTTGGGGAATTAAGTTGGGTGGTCTTCGTGGGCGCTAGTACGTGGAAAAATTGCTGCCGGAATTTCCGAAAGAAAGCGTTACAAGGTGGAAGTGATTTCTTGAACACCCCTTTTTCTTATTCAAAGTTCTAGCATGTTCATTGTGTGTATGGTTTTAAAATCAAAAGATTTTTAGTTCTAGCATTCTAAAATACTTTTCGGTTTTAGATTTGATTCATATTTGAATTTATGCATGCATAGTAATCATGCTATGCCTAGTATCATGTTTAGGTTTTATTTCAATATGTGATGCATGATTTTAAGTGTTCTATGATAGAATTTTCAGTTTGATTATATGCTGAATTTAGTTATTTTAGTCTTATGTTCTGAAATTTATTTTATGATTCTAGAATATGTGATTTAACAAAGATGATGGTGATAATAACCACGTACCATCATAACACACATGTGGGTTGCTATGAATGTTCTTTTCATATGGTATGTCCATATGGTCTTTTTTTGACCTAAGTGCTTGGTTGGTGGGTAAGCTCCCTTGAAGTCCAAAAGTCCAATGGAATTAGCTATGTGATGCCACATTTCACTCTGAGGAGGCACTTAGTGAAGAACATCAAGGGTTGAGAAACTTTTTTGGTCTAAATTACAACTTTAAACAATTGGTTGTTTGAAACGCCTAATGTGTGCAAGTGTTTGAATTATGGATGTGCTATTGTTTTGAGTTTGAAAAATAGTTGTTTGATAAAGATCCACTGAGCTATGTGTTCACCCCTTCTTATCTTATTTTTTAGGAAATTAAATTATGAAGGCTATGGAAATTAGATAGTTTTTATTTTAACAAGTTTTCATTATCTTGAAAGTTTCTCTTAATGTAAGGGCATGTTGCCCAATTATGATTTTAGACTTCTGCTGATAGTTAGTATTTTTATTTTGAGATTATGAGCCTCTTTGATTAACAATGTACTGGTTTACATTACAAAATTAGGTACTTTCTTTTATTAATAAAGAAGTTAAATTTTTCTTTATCTTTAATTGCCTTGATTTTTTTTATTGTGAAATTGTACTATTGAATTTTATTTTAATTGTACTATTGAATTCTATTTTAAGGCATGGCGTATTGAAGAAAAAAAGAAAAAGAAAAGAACAAGTGTGTGTCGCTTGTAAAGTAACATGACCCAACCCGCCAATTGGTTAAGTCCACCGTCAAAAGGAATGGTGGTTAAGTCCAACTCTCAAATCAAAGAATGTCGGGGTTGGGGTGTTACATCAATATATGGGCGTAATGTAATTTTGGGTGGAAGTCTGTGTGGAAGGGCGAGGGTAAGATGGGGTGCTCGGACCTGGAAGCACAGATGGAAGCTTAGGATTGCATTATGCTAGCGTGCATTGTTTGCTTGTTTGTTGGGTGATTGTTTGTAATGTAATATATGTAGTATAATTATTTTGAGTATATACCTGAACTCATGTACCCAGAAACAAATGAAATGCCATCGACTTAGAAGCATAAACCTCTCGACCACTGAGGCAAAGCGAGAACTTAAAAACATGAATCTAGAGGCATAGTAGCACGATAAACGCGAAAGGGTATAGGTGGGTAGGAAACAATGGTCATTATCATAGATATCAATATCCAAAGTTTTAGAAATAAAACTTGATTGGATTTGGTTATAGAAATTGTTGAGCATAAGGGAAGGACCTAGTAGAACGATAGTCAAATGACAAACTAGAGAGGAGCTTGAGATTAGATATGAGGTCATGCTAGTGGCAGAAGGATCAATAGGGGTTCACATCCCAGAGATCATCACAAAGAATGGTAGAGCAAGTAGTGAGAATCTTGCAATTACTAGTAGCACCGCAGCCGCTAGTACCAGTATAGCCACAGGTGCAGCCATTAGTATAGCCTCAAGCTAACCAAAATGTCATGGATGTTACACATGATATCTGGGTTAGAATATCAAAGTCCCTGTATTAAATCACACTAGAGTTAGTCAACTCATAGTTCTTCTCAGCATCAACTTGGAAAGAAGGCTACATTCACAATCTTTCCACTAAAATATGACGCACATGATTCCAAAATTACTAATGATGATTGAAGATGTAATACCTCAAGTTAAAAGGTAATGACCATTATGGAACACTAGGAATCTAGTGGGGGTTGACAAATACACCGAATGTGTCCATGAATATGATGAATAGGATTTAGTTGAAGATCCTTTATGTAGGATCAAAGTAGCGTAGCAGAAGCCAAATGGGCCAATGGAAATTGTAGATCAATAGACAAAGGTAGTTCACTTTTTACCAATTCGATCTACAAACATAGTGAGTAAACTAAGAGAGTGAAAATACCATTAGGTATCAACTTGACTCAAATTTCAAGGATAAAATTTTATTTAAGGGGGTAGATCGAATTGTGAACGTCGCAAATAAAATAAAATAAAATAAAATAAACAAGTACTATAAAAAATGAAGACTATTAAAAATAAATAATAGCCTTTTTATGCACACAGAAAATAGATATTTAGGATTAATAATATTTAAGTTAAAAATATAAAATTTGTAAAAAAAGAAATAAACGAGTTAAAATCTTATTTTATTTGAAGATGTGCATAGACGATGGTTGAAAATAAAATTAGATATTGTTGGTTAAACATAATCTATGAGTTGAAAAAAATCATAGATTAATTGATTGGAAAAAATAAATGAAATAAAGTAATGTTTATATATATGTGTAAATGTACATTAGGCTAAAGAAAATGAAATCACTAAATAATGAAAAAAAAAACTTTTGGAAATCTTGGGAAGCATCACGAATAGAGGAAGAAAAAAAATCTAGAAATAATATGGTTTTTGTTGATTTGGGGATCTAAATTGGGCGAACAACAAGCATGATTTGGAGCAAGAAAATTGGGTTTTGTGAGCTTGGTGTGTCGATCAAGATGGAACAAAAGAGCTTTGCTGCTGTTTGAACAAAGAAGATGATGAGCTGATAAGGCGAATGAAGAAGATGAACTGAAGAGGCCGTGAATCGCAATCAAAATGAAGATCGAATTTTTGATCTTGCTGGCTGTGAATCACAACCAAAATGAAGAGCAAAGCATAGTTGTTGCTGGTTTGGAAAAAAATTCAGATCTTGAAAGTTTAGTGCATTCTAGGGCATCATCCAAACGAAGAAGAAGAGGTAATGTGTGTGTCGTGATTTGGGGTTTGAGCTGAATATGGCTGGTGCGTTTGATTGTGTTGTTGCGTATGGCGCGTTGCCAGACAACCAGCAGCTTGTGCATTATTGTTGGCTGATTATGAACGAAAAATAGGGGATTGGTGCCTATTTGAGCGTGATTTCATATCTGAAATTGGTGCATGTTACTAGTGCATTCTTGATGAAGAAAAATGAATTCGTGAGTTGCGAGCAAAAAACAGAGGAGCAGCAGCAACGTGCGTGATGAAGATGAAACCATGGCAGCTGTGCGTGATGCTGCTATTGCTGGATGCGAATACCATGTAGAAAAATTTAGATATGAAGTTCTAGAAATTTTAGATCTGAAATTTTGCTGTCGTTTGGGCATTCACATGAAGAAGAAATAATAGCATCTCTTGTTGCCGCGTTTGTTAGTGAGAAGAAGGTGATGAGTGATTCCCTAATTTCGAATGTGAATCTGAAAGGTGTAATGCGTATATTTTTGGATTTTCAAATTTTAGATAGTTGAAATTAATTATTTCTTGGATTATATATGCGCAAAATGAAATTTAAAAAATTTGAACTATTATTTATGCTTGTGGATTTTTGGATGTGAATGGATGTTGAATATTGAAGTTCAGGGGTTGAGAAGATTCGAAGATTGAAACTAAATTTATTTAGGGGTCAAATGTGAATATTAAATATTCGAATGCTCTTGTTTAATAGAAATAATTAAATTAAAAATTCTAGATACAAATATTAAATATTAGAGTTATCTTGTTGAAGTAAAAATCATTTATTTAAAAGTCAAGAGCAATTTTGAAGGTTTTAAGATTGAGAATTATTTTATTTTAAGTTGAAAAGAAAAATAAGAACTTAGAGAATTTTAAATGGTTAAAGCCTTAAATTATTTTATTTAATTTGAAGGAGTAGTGGAGGCTTAGAAAATTTCATATGTAAATTTTCTATTGTCAAATTTAATATTCATTAATTCTAATCTAAATAATTTTATTTGGAAGCCAATGAATTGTAGAAGCTTGAGAATTAATTAGTAGAGCTTTTATCTTCAGATTGAAAGTTTAAAATAGTAGAGGTATTATTTTTCTAAAATATAAGGAAGAAGTATTTTGAACAAAATTTTGATAAATATTGAAGATCTAGAAATAAATTAAAATAATATTGAAGGTTATCTCAACACTCTTCCAGTTTTATATTACAACCAAAATAATTGAATGTTTGAATGCCTAATGTTTGAAAGTGTTTGTTATGTTTTAAATTTTGATCTGTATAATGCGTGTGATGTATGAGAATGATCCACTGGGTTTTCGAGCTCATTTCCATTTCTTTTTCAGGAATACATGGACATAGTGTGCAGCAGTCTATGTCTGAAGACTCTTACTTTTGATTGAAAACTTTATGGGGAAGTTATTCGTGATACGAGAATTTAGAGGTTATATTTTTGCTTATTTTATTTTGTAACCGGATAGGATTTATGTTTTCTAGAGTTTAATTTTACTGTTTTACATGTGATTACCTTGGTTTTGGATTTTAGACAATCAGGTCAATATAAAATGATTTTAATGATTTCATCTGCTGTAGCATTTATTTTGATGATTTTATATTATTTGTTACATGAATTTTGAGCAAAATGATTTCTAATTTTAGTTGTTTTGACTAATTGCAGAATTCTGGTGAATGCAGAGAAAAGTTATTTTGATCTTTTATTTTATGCGAAATGTGTTGCCAAATATTTATTTGAGAACTATTTATTAGGAACTTGAATTTGAAGAGACAGATTTTGACAGGAACATTTTAAGTAGCATTTTGATTTTCAACGGGCGACGACCAGCACGTGAGGCATCTCCGCCTAAGGGGGCGCATCTCCGGGCTAGACCCATACTACATTACGGGAGGTTTGATTGGGAGTTGGTGTGTTACACAAAACTTGGCCATGGCACCCACAAATTTGTTTTGAATTTTGATATAAAAATTAAGTCTTTTCAATTATCATGTAATCCCAATCTGTTTCAAGCCTTTTTAATTTTGCATCTTTTTGTATTTTGGGGTATGGTTTGGTGCAACCAACAGATGAGATAACCGTTGTATAGAAAAACTTATATCCCGATTCTCGAATAGAGAGCAGGAGTGACTGTATACGATTGAAATTATGTCTCAAGTTACGAGACAAATACATCGCCTATGACGAATGTGAAAGGTTCGAGAACCGGGTTGTTACAATATATATAGATATATATTTACATGTGGGTCTTGAGTACAATAGAATGCACATATCATTGCCGTTTATTGTAGAAGGCGCATATTGTTGTCGTTTGCTGTAGTATCTTTTGTTATTATGTCTTGTAGTGGCAAGGGTGCCAGCTAGGAAGTTTTAAGCACATGGGTCGTACAAGTAGAGTCAGGAACGTTGAGAAGACTGAAATTTTATCCATTATCTTCTGATGAGGAGTCATCATCTGTCCATGTGGCAGTGCCCACTAACTTGGCTAAATCTCACAGATGAGGACGATGTTCAGCCAAGTATGCATTAATTAATTCGTGCAGCTTGTCATAAAGGTGATTCTCTAGTTCACCAAGGCCTGCTTTGCCATAAAGTAAGGCTGACGGATATGGATAATGCATGTAAGTGGTCTAACTATTAAGACTAAAGTCCTCATTCAAGTGCATCAAATCTAACTGAAATTGTAAAAGTGTGGCTAGTAAGGGGTTTCAAAGGCCAAGAAGCTCGAGATGGCGTCCACTGAGAGCCTAGGAAGGTGAACAATGTGCATATGGATTGAATTAGAAGAAATGTGGATATGAACGAAGTATTCTATAGTTAAATTCTTGGTTTGCACCAGCTATCGGGTCGTCACCTATGCTTGTACTTTCTGTTTTGGAAGCAAGAGGAGCAAAGAAGATGATAGTGACATAGCATTGTGGCCATTCGTATAGTTCCCATAACCAAATTGCATGATCTAGAAAATGCATGACGAATTTGTAGAACCTAGTTTGGTCGGGACCACAAGTAAGATACCAGAGGCTCATTTGAAAAAAATATGCACATAATAAATTTTTATCAAGGCTAAAACCAATCCACCATGATCTGATGACATGCATAAGATAACAATAGACCTCTTTGGGGAGGTGATAACAATTGGGCAAGTGAAAAGGAAAAAGGTATGGTTTGGTTGGATGGGGAATATAACCAAAAACCATTCCATGGTTTTGTGTCATGGCTTGAAGATGACCATCAATAGTAGGTTGATAAGGGATCTTCCAAAGGATGATTTCTTGGAGTTCTGTAGGAAGAGATGAAATAAAATCTAATGGATTGGGAGGGGGGGGGGTGGATCTGAGTTATTAGAGGGATCTGGATTGGATTAGGAAGAGCCAATAACTCCAACAAAATGTGCCAACCTGTGTCTAGATAGGAAGTTTGCAAGGATATTAGTTTTTTCGGGAATGTGTTTAATAGAGAAGTTAAATTGGAAAAACCAATTTGCCCACCAGAGAAGTTGTGGATTGGGTAACATTTTTTGTTTGAAGTGCAACATTCTGACACATCCATTTTAATAAGGAAATAATGCCCAACTAAATAAAACTAAAATTTTTCTATACCCCTTTTGACAGCCATAATTTCCTTAAAAGTGGAGTGGTAATGAACTTTGGATTGTTTGAAGGTTCCACTTTTGTATCCGCAGAGGTGTCTAGACTTGTCTGGGAGCTCTTCAAACAGGATGGCTCCCCAGTGTTCATTACTGGCATTTGTTTGGAGGATGCGTAACCCAGAGCTTGTGATTTTTAGACGAGGAAGAGTCAAGGCCTTATGCTTTAAGGCCATCACAATTTTAGTGTGTTCATCTTGACATGGAGGAGGGAACTTCTTAGGCAGGCCAGATAACTCGTTGGTATACTGAGAGAGGTCTTTGATGAAGAGGCCCATATAGTTGACTAGGCCCAAAAATTGTTGGATTGAAGTCTTGTCCGGCAAGACATCAGGGAAATCCAAAAGCTTCAAAGAAATATGAGGTTGAAAAGTAATTTGTCCTTCATTGATTTCCATCCCAAAAAACTCAATTGTCATTTGAAAAAGCTGCATCTTTTTCTCTGAGAGCATTAGTCCATAAGAAGTATGTATATTATAAAATTTGCTTACTAGGAGGACATGAGAGTTCACATCCTTTGAAAAGAGGAGGATATCATCAATATATATAAGAGCTTGATCCTGGATTGGTGCAAAAATATGATTCATGGCCTTTTGAAAGTGTGAGGGAGCAATTTTGAGACCAAAAGGCATGATGGTCCATTGGTAATGATGTCCAGGAATGACGAAAGCTGTTTTTGGCTTGTCAGGAGGAGCAATTCCTAGTTGCCAAAACCCAGATTTGTAGTCAAACTTGGACAATACCTTTGCTTTTGAGAGATGTTGAAATAGAGTTTCAGTACGGGAGAGTAGAAACTTGTCATCTTTGAAAAAGATGTTCAGAGGCTGGTAGTTGATAACCAACTTAAGTTTTCATCAAACTTGTTCTAACCTTTTGTTGACATAAATGCTTCACAAGCCCATGGAGAGTCTGTGGGTTCAATTAATCCATCATTTTTGAGATGTGTAATTTCTTGAACAACTAAGGTCAGTTGAGAGGGAGGCATACAATGGTAAGATTCACATCTTCATTAAGCTTGAAAGGGAGCGAAATAAGTCGCTGTTGAACCATAATGGATGGCTGCATTTTTGTAAAAAGTCCGTATGACTTTCAACACAACAATGCTGTGAGAGCTTTGTTCTGAGTGCTTGGATATGAGGAGAATCAAATATTTGGATCATTGGAGAAATGGAAGAGATCCATGGAACAAATGCTGAATTTGTTTTTAATCCTGGGATGTCATGTGAGCTATTTGATTTGTTCGAGAATGTGATACCCAATGATGAAGTCCTTTGAAAGAGATGGGGCACCCAAAATTCGATGCTTGATGGTAAGCAGTGGGTGAAGTTTGAGTTTTACCTGCTTATTGATTAGGGTAATAGTAAGAGGATTTTCGGCAGCAGTGTTAAAATTTTGTTGGTAAGGCTTCCACTATTCAGAGGGTAATGCAGAGGGGTGCATCAAAGTAGCAGAGGCTCCTGTATCAATCAAAGCTGTTAGGACAATAGGATTATTATGATAGGGAGAGAGATATACCTAGACTTTGGCATGAAGCAAGTTGAAATCTAATTGAGAGAGGGAAAAATATTCAAAACAAAAGCTTTAGTGCCAAAGATAGCCATTAAGGCTTCAAGGGAGAAGTCATCTTCAATAAAAAAAAGAGACTCAACATCAGAGACTTCCTTGTCTATGAGTTTGGAGATTATTTCAATGATTGTGGCATGCTTCTTTGTCTTCTTAGGGCATTGTTTAGCAAAATGACCCTTTTGTTTGCAGATGAAGCATCTAGTGTTTGGGAACTTTCCTCTGGAACCTTTGCGTTTTAAGAATCACCATTTAGGATGTTTTTTTTTTATGAAACACCCTTTTCTTGGAGAACCTAGAAGAATTCTTTAGATACGGTATAGTCTTCTTGCAAGAACATGGCTTACAAGGACGACACTTTGTTGGGAAATTCGAATCATAATATGCTTGGGACAATGTTTTTCCCATTCGTTGTGCTTGTTGGAAGAATTCATGTTCCGAGCATAATGACTCATGACCTTTGCAAATAAAGTAATATAACTCACCAAGAGTACAATCTTCGTACCTTTTTTTGATGGTAAGCATAAAAGCCTTGGCTTTGTTCGTAATAGCTCTTGGATATGAGAAGGGAAACACAGTCTTCAAATTATTATCATCTACCCCTTTGATGAGATAAAAGAGTTTAGACATTTTCTCGCAATGCGCTTGCATACCTTGAAGTTTGAAGGAGCAGCATTTGGCTACTAGAAATTTTTCTCGTGCATGATTAACATATTGATCAGCGGAACCAACAAAGGCTATGTAAAGGATTGCTAAGAATTTAGAGATAGAACGTTGGAGGAAACCAATCTGTCTGTATTCTTGAATAGCAATCCACCAGTGTCGAAGACTTCCTGAGAAGCGAGTGTCAAGTTTTTCAAGAACAATCTTATCAGTTGCACCTTGTTTGAAAAGTTTTGCTCGGCACCAGGATAGCATATCATGAAAAAATAATGGCCAGTCATCAAAGGGAAAAATGTCAAGATTGAAAGTACTAAAGGAGCTTGACCCATTTGATTTTTGGGTTCTAGGCTTGGGAGGAGGAGTTGACTCCATATCATCAGTGGCTTCAACACTTGTGTCTATGAATGAAGAGGGGCTTGTTTCACCAGTTTCAGAGGCCACGAGAATGTCATCAAATTCGTCAGAGGATGAAGAATCAAAGTTCGAGGACAAGGTTAGGGCAGGAGTGGATTTTTCTGCTTTGTTTGCCATGAAAATGGATGGTTGGTTATAGTGGCGTGCCATAAATTCAAGGATTGAGGTGAGAGGATTCTCAACAATGTTTGGCAAAAGTTGGGCTTTTGACGAGGCTAAAATGTTTAGTTCTATAGGCGGAATGGTTATAACAAGTTTTTCTATGCCCTTTTCTTTTCTCTTAGAAAGTGATGCAGCTGGTGGGGATGCTTGGTAATGCTTTGGTGAAGAGGGATTTGGTTCTTAGCGGAGTTTCATCTGATTATGAGTTTTATAAGATTTGGGGAAGAGGGAAGGAAAAAGGAGTGTAGGTGTCATGGTAGAATGAACAATATGAGGGGAATAAGCAAGAGTTGTCAAAGAAGGGGCAAGACTTTAATATTTCTAAGCTGTGCTTCAAGAAATTTTTGTTCTCTTTCTAGTGGCAAAAACAAAGGAACAGTGTCAGCATAGCTATCAACTAACTCAGCTAAAGTTTTGAGTTCCAGATGAATTTGGTCAAGCCGATCATGGATGGCTATGACAACTTGGTCTTAGGAGTCTTGTTGGTGAAGAATTTGCTGTTGCTTCTAGGCAATAGTTTTGATAAGATCATTCTGATAAAGGGCATTGTTAGCTTGCCAGTTCAGAATAGCTTCAGAATCAGTAAGAGGCATTAATCTTGGACCATCAAGATTAATGATCTTTGCCAGTTTTACTTGATATTGAATTGAACAACTAGTAAAAGGATCCTCAAATCTATCATTAGAAGGCAGTGGTTTAGAAAAAGTTGGAGGATCTGAGATGACAAAATACTCTTGAGAGGATTCTTTGTCAAGGAAGATATAATACTAATATTTGTCTGATCCTAATTCAATAAAACCAACTGAAGGATCTCCAATTTCATATCTGGCCTGCAATTTTTGTTCTGATGACTTCTTTTTCTTGGACCTGTGGATGTTGTATTGTACATCAAAGGCATAATCTTTACAGTTTGGGCAGTCACAAGTATCCCACCACATGTGGGAAGGAGATGGTTGAGGTGCGTTCGGGATTGTAGTAAAATGAATACCTATAGAAGAAGGTTTAGGTAGAATCATCATCAGCTCAAGGAAAGTGTTCTCAACAAGGCCATCAGTACGTCTTTCATGAATAGCCTGAGAGACCATTGGATGTCATTGATTTGAAATCGAACGTCATAACTTGTTATCCATTTTTTTGGAAACAGTTGCTAAAGTCGATATACAGAGAGGGCTCTTAGAAGAAAGGTGTGAGAGACATCACCTTGGGAGCTAATATCAAACATCAATCCAACAAGAGAATGTCCTTTATAAGGAACATCAATAGCATGATTTTGGACTCGATATGTTACTTGATAATGGACAGTGGCTGCAAGAGCTGTTTGGATATGAGGGGTACTAGTAATTTGTCCTTGGAGGCTCAAAGTAGAGAAAGCATGGGGATCATTGAGATAGACATTAAAATTTGGGTAAAATGTAATAAATACAGTGCCCAAATTAAAGTGGGCTGAATAGTACCAATCACAACATCAGCATAGCGAAGCATTTTAGAGTTAAGAAGAGCTAAGTGAGAGATTGTTTCGGTTGATTTCTATCCATGGAAAGTGATAGACATTTTGACAGCACCATAGTGGAGGTGACTATAATCGTCTTTTCGCCATTGAAAAAGGAGAGGGAAAGGAAGTATAACAAGAAAAAAAAATGTTTAGCTTGGTTTTCGGGGACTTGGTGTTCAGTGAAGTTTGAGATCTACACATATTCTTTGATTGGACTTTGGAGAGTTTGTTTCTTGAACAAGTTCTTTATTTTTCTTTGGAAGGTCTGAGTGGGCATGGAATAAACATGCTAGGGTAGGATTGGGACTAACTCGGTTAAGGGTACGACTCCTTGGGTATCAGGTAAATATTCAACTTCATAGAGACTGTCAATTTTGGAGGATGAGCATGTTTTTTTAAAAGAGGGGACAGATAATGAAGGGGAAGCATCCATTTCTGTAGGTCAAGAAGGAGACAACCAAAACCAACTCTTTGTGTGCTAAAACGACTCTAAGGCGTTCCAGCGACTAACATGGCTAACCAGCAACTTTAAGAGTGGAAAAGTCTAGCTCAGATTTGACCTTAGCAGAAAGTTGGATTTAAAACACTGGTGTTCAGGCAAAGTGTGACTAATTCGTCAAAGCTTACTAATTGGAATTAGTCACACTTTGCCTATTGGTCCAAGTGACTAGAAGGTAACGGGCTAGCTGGGGAAGAGTTAGATGATGAGGTTGCTGAAGAAAAAGGTTTGGGGAACTGAACAATTGGGGATTCACAACGAAGTTCCCATAGTGAGTGACAAAAGTTATGGGATTGTAAAGTCTGGATAGTGGGTCGAGAAGGTGTGGATGACCTTCCAAAAACAATAAGTGCAGGTGCAACGAGTAGCGTGATTAGGTGCAGAGAGATTAGGTCTAGCAGACATGGTAAACTAGAATCAACCATAGATTCAATGAGATGTATGAATAGTTTTGATGAATAGTACCGGCCGGTGCTACAATAACTTCAGGTTCAGGGTGAGCAGTGCTGGCTCTGATACCTTAGGTATAGTAACTAAGATTCAAAGTCTGAAGCAGAAGAATCACAAATTAAGATAACACAGAAACATCGACACACAATATATATATATATATATATATATATATATATATATATATATATATAGGTGATGAAAAGCAAATAATAAAATAAAATCAAAATCATTATTTATTGGATGAGAATCATGAGCTGTGGCAATAAAGGAAAACAATAAATAAAAATAAATAAATTTGAGATATCATAAGGAATGTGTTGGATGGATGAGGAAAAGTGAGATTATATATATATACCCATTTGCTCATTTGGTCATCTGTGAATGAGAGGAAAAGAGAAAGAAGAAGGAAAAAAAGAAAGGGAAAGAAAAAAGAAGAGAAAGAAAAAGAAAAGGAAAACTATCAATTTTTTGAGAATCCGACGTTTTCGGTAATCTATTTTTACCTCTTTTCAATTCAAAATTGATATAAAAGTTATGAATTTCAAATTTTCTAATATAATTTTCATGAAATGTATTAGTTTATGATATGACGCAAAATTATGGTGTATTTTTTGGGAGTCAAATATATATATATATCATTTTGTTAAGATCTTCAGATCAATGAATAGAATGTGGATATGTACTTTATTTATACCCATGTTGGTCCTAAGAAACTATATGGTAGTTGAAAGTCGATACATATGAGGTACGCTTATTAGCACTGAAACCTTAGTTGGCAGGCACTGACATGCTCAAAATGAAATTTTGAACTTAATGAAACTAAAATTAAGATTTTAGGAGATCAATAGGTATATTAAATTTACATTTATGCAATTGGAGGAAAAAAATGTATAGATTAATATTATTGATATATATAATGTTATATAATTGATTATGTAATAATATAAATATAACATTATCTATAATAAATATTGTGTAGCATTATGAATTACTGCACATGGAAAAAATGCATAACATATGAAATAATTAAATTTTCCTATTTATTGTATATTATAACAAATTTGTGAAGAGGTTACGTAGTGTACCAAAAGAGAAACATGTGTTGACAGTGTGATCTTTTGGTATTTGACTCAATATTGGGAGACGCGACCGATGACTAAGAGAACGTCAACAGTCAATTTAGTTTGTGAGTAGTAATTTGATATATTTATTTAATCTTTTATGTTATTTATGGTTGTTGCATAATTGGGTGCTACATGCATTGCATATTGCATTAAGATAGGATTAATCTTCAGATGTGCCGAACTGGCCTCAGAATAAGAGGTTCCGAGGTGCAGACATTGGATCTTAATAGTTTTGAGATAGAACTATTGTATGGATCTTCAGATGTGCCAATCTGACCTAATGATGAGAGGTTCTGCGGTGTAGACATTGGATCGTGATAACTATTAGGTAGGACTGATTAGCAAATCTTCAGATGTGCTGAGCTGGCCTAATGATGAGAGGTTCTGAGGTGCAAACATTAGATTGTGATAGTCCAGGATAGAGTAGTAATATGGTACACTCTATGGATATATTTAGAATGGTGCATGAGACACTTTGTTGGTTCGTGGGTAGCCATTGTAACACCTCGTCGATGGGCCACAATCATTGAGATATGACAGTATGGCATGGTCAGTGTGTCGTGATCGTCGATTGATATCACAGTATGGCTTGGACAATGGTCATGTTCGTCCAAAATGACATTATGACCAAAAGATCTTGAAAATGAAAGAAGGGTGGCGAGTTTAGATATTGGACCCTTGAATCATGACTTACTTCATGACATATTTCATCACATATTAGGTTGCTGCATTTTTATATGAGTGATTTTATGTGGTATTCATTGTTGCATTTTATTTGAATGCTTGAAATGTTGCATGTTGCATTTGTTTGTAAAATGGTAGACTTAAGTAGATATATCGTTTTCTATTCACTAAGCTCATATGGATATCGAGCTCATTACTCTTAACATTTCAGGTTCGTCTAGTGTGGATAAGGGGAAAGGCGTGCAGTGTGCGTGATCTTTTCCAGCATATCCATAGTAGGTTATTTTGTTATTTTTTCTATTTTGGTATTTTAAATTAGTATGCACAAATTTTGAAAAAAATGTAAAGTTGAACTAGACTCTTTAATGTAATTAATGTTAAAGACTTGCGCTGTTGTTACATTATTCCGCTTAACTTGTTATTGTTGGACACTGAATACTATAAATGTTTTGATGGTAAGGCTTAATAGTAGTCAGCAAGTTTGACTGAGGAGTAGATTTGTTTGACTATTGTGCCGGTCGGTCTGCTTGTATGAGGTTTCAGAAGGAGTTCTGACAATGTTGGTATCAAATCCCATTTATTTTTCCTAAAGTTGAAATTAAGAGGAAATATATAAGTCCAAAAGTTCTATTTTTGAAAACTTAAGTTGTGGTAAAATAAACTTTAGGAGTGGTATGTTTGCAATGTTTGAGATTGACAAATAATTGTATATGAATTGTAGACCATGGCGGGTACTGCAGGATCATGCTTCTCTGCAGGATCTTGTATTGCGACTTATACCACCACCACCTGCTGAGCCTGATATGTATCGATGGCTCAAAGATCTTATCCGGGCCCAAGGGGAGTTGATCCAATCCTTTAGCGCTGCACTACGCTAGAGGATTGATGGGGTTGTGGCTAATATGCGGCGACAAACATTTCCTGGAGCTCTTATTCCAGCTGATGGGGATGATGATGATGAGTTTGAAGGAGAGATTGAGGCTCATCATAGGAACTGTAGAGAGAGATAGAGGAGAGAAATTTCATATGAGAGATTATTGAAGAAGTATATGGACCTGAAACCCCAGTCATATTTGGGTGGTGTCAATTTAGAGCAAACAGAGGACTGGTTACTAAATGTTGAGAAGATAGCTCGATCGATGAAGCTATCTGAAGGGAATTAGGTGTTATTCTCTGCCCATACCTTAGAGGTTGATGCTACTAGATGGTGTTTATCAGTTTTAGCTACAGAGCGCCCTGTTAGACTTGGGCAAGATCTAGAGAGTTATTTTTGGAGACCTTTGTTCCTGCTTTTGCTGGAGAGCGCAGGAAGATTGTGTTCTTGGCCTTGTGACAGGGCAATATGACAGTCCAAGAGTACACTTATAGATTTGTTCATCTAGAGTATATGTTGTATGGCTGGTTGCTAATAAAGCAAAAGGGGCTGGATTCTATTGTCGGAGGTTGAACAATGAGATTCGACAGGCAATACATGGTTCTAGTTTAGAGTCGCTGAAGTGTCAAGTTTTGGGATATGAGGCAGGCTGTAAGGACGAGCCTATACAGATATAGATTGTGCCAGACAATACCATGTAGGTTTTAGCATAAACTCTCAATAACCAAGGACAATGGTAGAAGAATAAGTATTACAAGAAGAAGAAGAAAAAGTTTGTTTCATGATCGACTAGCACCCCACAGATCTAGTCTACCACAACGATGGCAGTTGCAGCCACCCCTACTAAGACATTTGAGCTACACGTGGCAATATAGCCGAGAGGCAGAGGCTAAGGTAGGGGAGGCATAGGCTTAGAGTACAGGCCAATGACACCTGCAGTACAGATGGGCTAGCCAACACGGGCAGGACAAGTTCTACAGAGATAACCTTTCACCTGTTATCAGTGTGGACAGATTGGGCACAAGAGATTGAAGTGTCCTTCCTTATAAGCTTGGCCGATGGTCCAGAGGGATATAAAGAGAGAGCCTAGACAGTCACTCAGCTTGATCTGGAGGCTACCAAGACTCTAGTAGAAGGTACCGTCTCTATTTTAGATTCTACTTTATATGTGTTGATTGACACTGACTCTACCTTATCATTTATATCTGGACTTGTCGTTGATAGATTAAAACTTAGATTAGTTAGGGCATGCACTTGGCTTATATTAAGTATTACTATTGGGGAACGTATTTACCTCAATATGATCGATAAGCATTGTGTGATTCATGTTAGTGACCTAGAGACAGTAGTAGATCTACAGGTATTAGAATTTTTGGAGTCTGATGCCATTCTAAGCATGAATTAGGTAGCTGCTTATTGCGCTTATGTTGATTGTTATGCTAAGCGTGTAGTATTTCAAATCCTGAATCGAACTGTATTGGTGTTCCAGGGTTGAGGTTCAGATAAACCTAGCATTTAAGACTGATTGGCTGCACCAGAAGAGATGTGTGCCTCAGTGAATGTGGTTGTCGCAGATATTAGAGAATCTTCCAAGCCAAGACTTGGGGATATTCCTGTGGTATGTGAGTTCCCTGAGGTGTTCCCCGATGATTTACTCAGCGTGCCCCCTAAGCGAGAGGTTGATTTTGTCCTTGAGTTAGTCTCAAGGACTGAGCAAATCTCAATGGCTCATTACCGTATGACAATTAAGGAGTTACAAGAGTTGAAGGTTCAACTAGAGGAGTTGCTGGGCAAGGGTTTTATTCGACCTAGCATGTCACCCTGGGAGCTCTCGTGTTGTTTGTAAGAAAGAAGATAAGATTCTCTGTTTGTGCATCGACTATAGATAATATAATAGGGTAATTATAAAGAATAAATACTCTCTTCCTCAGATTGATGATTTGTTTGATTAGTTGAAGGGTGTTAGAGTATTCTCGAAGATTGATTTGCATTCGAGGTACCATCAGCTACTTGTTAGGAAAGAAGATATACCAAAGACAACTTTTCAGACTCGCTATTGGCACTATGAGTTCCTAGTTATGCCATTTGGCGTAACAAATGCTCCAGCGATGTTCATGGACTTGATGCAGCAGGTGTTTAGCCCTTATTTTGATCAATTTGTGATAATATTCATTGATGACATTCTAATCTACTCAAGGCCTAGAGAAGTCATGCAGAACATCTCAAAGTAGTCTTACAAACTCTGAAGGAACACCGCCTTTTATGCAAAGCTGAGTAAGTGTGACTTTTGGTTGACAGAGCTTAAGTTTTTGGTTAATGTGGTTGGAACCAAAGGTATCTCTATTGATTCGACCAAGGTCAAAGTGATTGTTAATTCGCCTAGACCTACCACAGTGACCGAGATTCATAGCTTCATGGGTTTAGCAAGTTACTATCAAAGATTTGTACAAAATTTCTTTCGCATCACAACACCGATGACTAAGCTAACCCAAAAGAATGTACTTTTTGTATGGACCGATAGTTGTAAACGTGCCTTTCTTGAGCTTAAACAGAGGTTGATAGCTGCGCAAGTTCTTGTTTTGCCAAAAATAGGTCAAGAGCTGGTGATTTATATTGATGCGTCAAGATTAGGCCTTGGTTGTGTGTTGATGCAAAATGACAGGGTAATAACCCATGCTTCTAGACAGTTAAAAGTTCATGAGAAGAACTACCCTGTCCATGATTTAGAACTAACAACTATTGTTTTTCGCTCAAATTTTGGCGGCATTATCTTTATGGTGAACAAGTCACATTATATTCAGATCACAAGAGCCTCAAGACCTATTTTCTTAGAAAGATCTTAATATGAGGTAGAGGAGGTGGATGGAATCATTGACTGATTATGACCTTAGTATTGAATAACATCTTGGGAAGGCTAATATTGTGGCTGATGCACTTAGTAGGAAATAGGTTGAGAACGCCTGTATGGCTAGACATATGTCTCAGGAGTTGAGGGTGGTTGATTTTGTGATAGTGATGAGTATCCACAAGACTTTGATCGAGATCGGAGTTAGTGCATAAATGAGAGCCCAAGTCGTTCTACTTGCTGGAATTGTAGAGGTGCAACCTCAAGATGTTGATTACGTGATGTTCGAGAGTGGGCGGACAACATTTCTCATGTGGAGTGGTCGATTGACAATGATGGTGCAATGAGGTTCAAGGATGATTGCAGGTACCAATTGACTCTCACCTGAGATAGGGAGTATTAGTAGAACTGCATCATTCGAGGTATACCATTAATCTAGGCACCAATAAGATGTATCCGGATGCTCAACGTACCTTTTAGTGGTCGAGGATGAAGCGAGATATTGCAATCTTTGTACAGAGATGTGATACATGCCAATAGATTAAAGTTGAGCACAAGAGACCTGGTTATTTATTACTATGGACTTTGTGATGGGATTAACCTAGACTTAGCGGAGACATGATGTTATTTGGGTCATTGTGGTCAGATTGACTAATTTGCTCATTTCCTTCCGATTCTCATTAGAGATTCAGTTGAGAGGCCAAGTCAACTGCATTGTCGCGAGGTCGTGAGATTACATGGGGTTTTAGTGTCCATTATGTCTGATAAAGATGCTCAGTTTACGTTCTATTTTTGGCAGAGCTTACAAAGTCAGTTGGGGACTAAAATAAACATGAACACAACCTTCCATCCATAGACTGATGGTTAGTCTGAGAGAGTGATCAAATTTTGGAGGATATACTCCGTGCATGATTCTTTGATTTTGGTGGTAGCTTAGAAGATCATTTGGTGTTGTGTGAGTTTACATATAATAATAGCTACTAGGCGAGTATCGACATGGCACCATTTGAGGCATTATATGGTCGACTATGCTTGTCGCTAACTTGTTGGGTCGAGTTTGGTGACACTACAGTTTTTGACCCTACTTTTATACAGGAGCAAAATGAGAAAATTCAACAGATTCATCAAAATATAAAAGCAGCTCAGGATCGACATAAGAGTTATGTAAATAACAGGATCATTGAGTTCGATGTTGGTGATCATGTGTTACTTGGAAACTCGCTCCAAGATACATTAGACCTTTCGAGAACTTTAAGAGAATATGTCCTGTTGCTTATCAATTGGCATTGTTGCCTTAGCTAGCGAGAGTGCACAATGTGTTTCATGTGTTGATGTTGAGGAAGTGCATGTGATTGACTGAATACATGTTGAGTTGTAGGAGGAATGTTCATATGATGAGGTTCCAGTAGCTATTATTGACTGAGCCGTGAAGAAATTGCGCAACAAGGAGATATCATGGTACGTGTACGTTGACAATTTCATAGTGTCAAGCAGGACATCTGGGAGCGAGAGGACTACATGACAAGTCACTTCCCTGAAGTTATGAGTATTACTTTGTGAGATTTTGTTATCTTAGTAAATTTTGAAGACGAGCTTTGTTATAAGGAGAAGAGACTGTAACGACCCATATTTTTGGAAATTGAGTCGATGAGTTTGACATATATTTTTATATATCAATTAATGAATTATAAATAAAAATATATGATTTTATGGGTATTGTATAATTTTATAAATGAATTATAAATGGTAATATGTGATTTTTTGACAATGATATTAATTAATGTGTGTATTAAATAAAAATTATAATAAATAATAGATAATTATAATAATTATTTAGTGGGAGTTAATTAAAAAATGATAAAAATAAAAATGATGAATAAAACAAATAAATTGTTATTATACATATATATACATATATACATACATATACGTATATATATACACACACATATATATATATGTACGGATGTAGGTATATATATATTGTCATATATACATATACATATGACAATAATAAAATAAAATAAAACAAAAAATAAAATAAAATTAAAATCATTATTTATTGGATGAGAATGATGACTGTGAGGATAAAGGAAAATAATAAATAAAAAAATAAATTTGAGAGATAATAAGGAATGTGTTGGATGAAAAAGGAAAAGTGAGATTACATATATATATATATATATATATATCTAAAGAAATTCTTTTAATGTATTGGGACCCGCAAATTAGTTGGCTATAAATACCACGCCCATTTGCTCATTCGATCATCGGTGAATGAGAGGAAAAGAGACAACAGAGGGAATAAAAGAAAGGGAAAGAGAAAAAGAGAGAAAGAAAAAGAGAAGGAAAACTACCAATTTTTTGAAAATTTGACCTTTTTAGGTAATCTATTTTTCTCTCTTTCCAATTCAAAATTGATATAGAGGTTACGAATTTTAGTTTTCTTGTGTAATTTTCATGAAATTGTTAGTTTATTGTATGACCTAAAGTTAGGGTGTATTTTTCTGAAAGTAAAAATATACAATATATATATATATATATATATATCATTGTATTCAAATCAACAAGTAGAATATAGATCTATAATTTATTTGTACTCATATTGACCCTAAGAAATTATATGGTAGTTGAAAGTCGATACATAGGAGATGTGCTTATTGGCACTGAAACCTTAGTTGGCAGGTATGAAATATCCAGAATAAAATTTTGAATTCAATAGTACTAAAATTAACATTTTGGATATCAATAGGTATATTAAATTTGCATTTATGTAATTGAAGGAAAGAATGTATAAACTAATTTTACATATATATATAATGTTATATAATTGATTATGTAATGTTATAAATATAATATTATTACTTCACATGAAAAAAATGCGTAACATTAGACATAATTAATATTTTCTATTGACTGTAAATTACGACAAATTTATGAAGAGGTTACTGTAATACCCCAGAACTTTGTGATCATGCCGCGTCATAAATAAGCATAAAGTAAAATGAAATAAATAGAATAATAAATCGATATTCGATATTAGCTTGAATTAGCTGGATAAAATAAATGTGATGAAATATAGCATTAAGAAATTTTATGGGTTGGTGAAAGTGTAATTGAAAATTTGAAATAAATGGATGGTTAAAAAATAATTATGCATAACATAGAAGTATTAAAATGAAGGAGAGAATTATACTATTAACATGTATATATAATTTTATAATATAAAGTTTAAATAACTCAAGTGATTTGAAAAAAAATAACAAAAAAAAAAAACTAATGCTCTGTTTTTGAAAAAAAAAGGAGACGAAATTGCTGGAATAAAGAAGAAAAATTCAGAAGCTAGAAGAAACCAGAAGGAAAGAAGAAGACGCCGGAACAGTCTGGAAAAACAAAAAAAACAAGAAGCAAATCGATTTGGGGCATGATGATCAAATGAAGAAGGAAAATCTGGACGGTGCGTTGAAGAACAAAGAGATATCTTGATTTTTGGGTTGATTTGGAAATTTCTGGCTGTGCAGCACGAACAGAAAAAAAAAAAAATCAGTTGCTGCTGTAAATCAAAAACAAAGAACGAAGAATAGAGGAAATCGTGATCTGTTGTGCGTCTGGCCCGTGAAGAAAGATGACGAGAAGAGGAAGCAAAACGTGACTTGGGTTTGCGATTTGGGTGAAACGAAGAATGAAATCTGGTTTTGTGATTTGGGGTTTCGGTGGAATGATTTGGGGTTTCATTGGAGTGGGTAAAAAACAGAGGATGATGAGGCTGGTGCTCGGGTTGTGCGACGAACAGAGGAGGTGCGTGAAGGTGGGGTTTATGAAGCAGTTGGGCGTGAATCAAAACAGAGAAAAGAAGAGGGATGACGGTCAGTGTTGAGGAGGAAGAAAACCTGAATTTTTTGGTTATTGCTCCTGCTGCCAAAACGAAGAGGAAGAGGCAAGGAACGAAGAGAAAGAGGCAAGGAACGAAGAGGAATGAGGGTTGTGCGAGTTGATGCGTGATGTTTGTCAGCTGGCCATGACGTGCGATTTGGGCATGAAGAAGCATGCTGCTGATGCGATTTAGATCAACAAGAACGGAAATACGGCTGTTGCTGGTTTTGTTGGGCGAGCTGAAAAGGAAGAAGAAGATGATGCGGAGAAGAAGAAGAAAACCGGCAAGCTGGTCGTTGCTATTGTTGGACAGAAATGAAGAACAGATTGTAGCTGGTGGTTGATCGTGATGAACAATGAAGAACGAATAAGAAGAATTAAATTCTGTTTGTGGCTTTTACTGGTGCATAACAGAAACTAAGGGTCGTGGTGTTTGGATGGATGAACAAAGAAAATGGGGTGAAAATCTGATCTTCTTGGTTTCCAATGTTTGGTCCGTATTTTGGGAAAAACATGAAATTTGACTCATTTTCTGGATTATAGATGCAAAAAGAGAAGAATGATGTAAAGATTTTTTTTGGGTTCAAAATTGGTTGAAGTTGGAAAATGATTGATGATGGCTAGAAATCAATTGAGAGCTTTTGGCGTCGAATGTAATTTGAAGATAATGAATGAACAACAGGAGTTCGTCGTTGGTGTCGCTTGCCTGAAAAAGAAGACGCGAGGTATATTTCGGATTTTGAGTTTTAGATAGCATGAAATTTAATTCTAGTTGATTATCGATGTAAAAAAATAATAATAATAATAAAACTTTCTTATTCAAATAGAGATTAAATAAAAACAATTATGAAAATTAGTTTAAAATATTTATTTAATAATTCAAATCAAATAAAGTCAATATTAGATTAATTGTAAATTATTAAACATGAGGATTAATTGATTTAATGGAATTAAATTAATTAATCTTCTAAATTAGGATTGGAAAATAGTTCTCCAACACATTAATGGTTTTATTTAATATTAGAAGTTGAAATTTAACAATTCAATTAGTTGAAAACACGAAAAATAAATCTTTAGAAGTTTAAAATATTTAATAAGAAAAGAATAAAACATTAAGCCTTGAAACTAAACTTTTAACAGTTAGAAGTCTTATTTTGTTTGTAATTAAATTATTTATGATATGAACATAATTATTTAAATTATGAAGACTAAGAGATCGAAGAACATTTATTTTAATAAATTTTAATATCTGAAGATGAATCTTTATATGATAAATTAAGAATTTAGAACTTAGTTTAAATTTTAAATATAAAAATCTTATTTAAGTAGAATGAAATTGACTATACATGAGTGAATTATTCTTAGAACTCAAATTTAAGTAGTAGTGTTTTAAACCATCAGTTCTAATCAAAATAAAATTTATTTAGAAATGAATAAATCATAGAAACTTGAAAAAAAATAATCATGAGAGTTTTTTTTTTGTCTAGATTAAAAGTCTAAATTAGTAAAAGAAAATAAACTTAAAGACATTTTAAAACCAAATTGCATAAACACTAAAGATTTAGGAATAAATTAAAATGATTTTTATTTTAGTTTTGAAATCCTTATTTTAATATGAATAAAATTAGTTAAAATTCATATTTAAACTTTATAGCCAATTTAGAAATTAATTAAGCTTAACATTATTTTGGATGAAGTTATGTATTATATAGATTTAAAATTCAAAGCATTTGGTTGAATAGTTATAGATTATTAGAATCTTATTAGGAAATTGATTGAAATTGATTGGTTTATTTGAATGATGTGTGATGTATGATGACTAATTAAGACTCATGCATAACCATCTCATGCCATGATTGAATATAAAGATTTGCACTTAGATTTACTCAATTATAACATGCATGAATAGGAAGATATGCATTTAAATTCCATTGGTTATTCATGCACATTAT